>JAOWBP010003659.1:30251629-30263826 GCA_028571105.1 Tragopan temminckii
ACATACACAGTCAAAGGATACTTTGTGTAACTCTCTGCTGGCTGGCATATATAGGCAACAACAAACGAATTTTGTTACTAGCTATTCAACTATTGTGAGTGGTCAACATCCTAAATTTCAACTTTGCCGCTGTTTTAAACAAGGCAGAAAAGTTATTCCATATGGGATTCCTCATATGTCCATTTGTATATAGAATATACTGCATGCAAAACCACCAAGTAATTATATTGAGTGCTCAGATGAGGAAGTGTGCCCACACACAAGTGTTAGCATTGTATCTAGTTATCATTTGTGCTTCAGTGATACCCAGGAGGCCTTTTTCTGTTATGCCATCATTTTTACATGAACAATCGCTATTACCAAAATCACTGTTGTTGGCTTTTTTTTTTTTTTTTTTTTTTTTTAATATATATAGCACAAGATAGATGATGACTGAGGCAGAAGGCTAGAGAAAGGAGAAAAAAAAGGAATTTCTTCATACAGCCATGGGGCCAAATGAGCTGGTTCTTCCTTTTCTCCACCACAGCCAGAGCTTTGATGGTCAAGACTGATAACACTCAATCCTGGCAAGATGCTCTCAATTTTTTGTTATTTGATGTACAGTCCTTGAAGTTATTTCTATCAAATCTGTGTTATTCTGTATACAATTCATAGATCAGAAAATCTGCTTAATTACTGAATGAGTTTTTAACCAAGAATTGTGAGCTCCTTACCAGCCTGGAATGGTTGTGTTAGAAGGAGCTGGAGATATCAAAGAAAGCAAAGCTATAAGAATGTACTTGGTAGTAGACAATCCTACACTGAATATCTTTTGGAAGTTGTGTATTAAGAGATTAGTTCTTGCATGCACATAAATTTACATGTAACTATTTATGCTCTATTTTAAAGAAGCAGGTAAGAAAATAGGGCTGAAACAAAGGACGAGAGAAGATGAATTGTGAGGCCACCCTAGAGAAAACGAGAAGTTAATAATCAAACAGAACTGTATCAGCATAGTCAGCCCAATGAAGTCATTAGAAATGTTTTCCAGTTTTTTGAGTGCCATCCTGAATCTGTATTTACTGGGCAGTTGCTGTATTAGATGAAGCAGTGTGAGTGCTGTGATTTATATCCTGCTTTTTCTGAAATGCGTGCATCTTTGTTAGTTATCCATTGCTGAGTTGTTCTGTCTGCAGCCTTCGTGGCTGTGGGCTCAAGCCTGCCAACCTGAGAAGACTTGTTTTTGCAGGAGATGCCAGGAGCATACCCAAGGGCTGTATTCTTGTGACTGACATGTACAAGACTGAAAATCAGTGCTGTTGTGTGTGGCAGCTTTGAGGTTTTGGGTGGTTTGGTTTCTTTTGTATCTTTGTATTTTGCAGTATCTTTCTATTAGGGCAGCACAGAATCATTAGCTGAGTTTCCTGAGATGCTTGTGCATCTGTCTGTCTCCTCCTTTGATTGCTTTTATTGACTGGTTTTAAATCACATCAGCTAGGGAGAAAGCTAAAATGATGTAAGATGGCAGGGTATCCATAGAAAAGAATACCCTTATAAGTGCTCCAACCAAATGAAAAGCTTCAGAACTCCCAAGAAAAAGACTGAATTCAGGAAACAGTCAGAAAGCACTTGCAGTGTTCTAATCCCACTGTTCATTTAACCACGGAATGGGATGACAGAGACATGTACTGGAATGTATGTTACTTGAAAACTTGTATTCTGGAATACTGTATATTCAGTGATGTGTTTCACTTGTATTTATTCAATGGCAGTCTTATTCCAAAAACTTCTGATAGAGTGTTTAATTGCAAAAAAAAGCTATCTAAGATAAGTACATATAATGAACTAAGCTGCCCCGTCCACAAAACCTGCCAAGCTGCGAAAAGAATCGCTCCTGGCAATTTCAAGAATCATATTTAGGTCACTTTTTGAGCCAATCTACAAAAAGAATCTGCTTATTCCAAAGCATACGTGACCCATCCAGAGCATGAAGGGGGGGAGGGGGATTTTCCTTACTTCTTAGGGGTGAATTTAGGTAACTTTTTTTTTGTTATGTCTATGTTAGCATTTCGCAGGAGTGAGACTGGCACAAGACAAAGATAAGCAGTGTGGAGAGAGAAGCCTTTGTCACTGAAGTTCATCAAGATAGAATACTGTCACACTTGTAGCCTGAGGGACAGATGCTGGCTTATAAAAAGATCTTGCCTCATTTTAGCATATGAAATTACTACCTACAGATGATTTTGTCTGGGTAGCTTTTGCAGCATTTATCTTCACTTCTGCCCTAGCCATTAGAATGCTGATGGGTCAGATATATTTGTAAACAACCATACCTCCTTGACTGGGTGATCAGCACTGGAGACCTTGAAAAATTGGCAGAAGTTTTCACCCTTTGAAAGCATTCAGATGAATAAAGCAAATTGATAAACACCATTTTACAGAATTTAAGCTCTTGAATGGAGCACTCTAACATAACAGTAACAGATCGTTCCAAGTACAGAGCATCTTATTTTAAAAGCTGTATAGTTAATACTGTAAAAGGAAGGATTGTATGAAATGTGATTGATTCTTAACCCTTCTATCATAAAAAGTAGCTTCAGTTGCATGGGACTCTTGAGTAACTAAAAAAGGGTTACCAGAAAAAGTGAGCCCTTAAATTGCAGACAAAGTGCTTCTGCTACCAATAGTATTACATCATCAAAATATCTTACAGACACTCAGAAATAAGCTGTACTTCTGTATGTCAGTGAAGCAGCAAATTGAATTCTCATAATATGTTTTGAAAATGAGTCTTGTTAGGTTTGATGAGGTGGAAAAGGTACTGAGATCACTGGTTTGTTCCAGTACATTCAGTACGCTTTTCTTGGATGTTTGCCATGGCTAATCTTTTTAATGGCAGTGTAGCTTGTAAACTTATTTGGTAGAAAGCAAAATGTCTCAGTTTCAGAGCATCACAGCAAGTAGGGTGGTAAATAAGTTTCTCTTCAAGCATGCAAGCCCTCTGGTTACATCCCAGAAATTTTATTTCAACACATGTCTTGAAAACCTCAGTATTTCTGTTATGAATTCAACCACAAGCAGGATGAAATGTAGATATCTTTATTTTAAATACACACACACACACACACACATATATCTGTAGGTAATATGCACCAGCTTAATGTTTTTGTTTAAATACATTTATTTGGAGTTCAGCTAATTCAGGTCCAATATGCAAGAAATTAAGCCTTTCACAGCCCCTTTGGATTTCCTCCAAGCCCTTTGGCTACTTACCCATGCCATTCTGGAAGTGGTCTGGGAAAACAGTGGTCCTTACAGCGTAACCAGTGAGCATCAAATTCAAAGGTCTATCGTATTAAAGTAGTTAGAACACTTGGATACGATCCACTCACAAAGAAGGCTTTGGACTCAGCCTCCTGACAGTTGAACCAGAGGCTGCCAGTACCATTGGTTTCAGTGATTTTAGCCTAGGCTCTCCCAGGCATGTACTCTGGAGATGAACAGAGTTAATTTTTATGGTGTTCTGTAGGTCAAAACATTTTAAAGCTAAGATAGAACCTGCTGAAGACCCCATAGTACATTCATAGTGATCCAATGACGTAACTTCTGTTTTATCAGCTTCTTTGTATGAGAGATGTTCAAAGGAGCTGCTTTTTGCCAATTAATTTTCTTAATTAGTGTTGTTGTTTGAGCCTGAGGTTTCAGGATGTTTGCAGGAAGCTGCTGACTGTTGTGATGGCGATGTGTTCGCAGTTACCCGTACAGCGAGGACTCCAGCCAGGGAAAGCAGTACATGAATACACGATGTCCAGCCTGGTGTGACAGGATCCTGATGTCCCACTCAGCCAAGGAGCTCATTCTGAAAGTAAGTATGGATCTGCAGCCTTACTGCTTCCCTCATGTTGCTTTTTCCTTCAACAAGGTTAGGTATGGCTGATACCTTTTTGCTTGGCCCTGAATTTTCAGTTGACCAGAGCAAACCCTCGCTAAGCTGGTGGCAGCATATACAGCAATATTAAACTCCAGTGCTTCCCATTGGAGAATCTGGATTTGTCCCAGTTAACCCTTGGACAGTTACCAGAGCACAAGCTTTCACAATGCTTCATTTGGTGTCTGAGTTCCAGTGCTTACTGACTATTCGCTCTCCTATAACGTTTCAGAGCTTGTCAGGGCTGCATTTGTCAGTGCCCTATTGTGGCATTTCTGAACCGCACTGGGGAACCATGTCTGGTTTAAAAAAGAATAAAAATGAATCAATAACCTTCATCAGTCCTCCTGTCGAGCCCCGTGTACAGTAACATAGGGAATAAAGTAACAGCAGGACTGTCATAATAAGGACTCAATACAGAGGCAGACAGAAGCAGCCAGGAGTGGCTCCCGCTGAGGAAGAATGTTACTGAAGGAAAAGTCTGTGAAGGAATAGCTTGAGCTCCTGAGTTAAAGCGTAGTAGATCTAGATTCTCTATGTTGTTGATAATGAGAACTGCATTTCTCAAGAACGTGTCAGGCCCTACATGGGTCAAATATTCTATCACTGTCCACTGAAAGATGACAGCCTACAGCAGACAGACTCCTAACTCTGGTACACCAATTAAGTTGGTGTAAATTTATACATTCTCTTAGAGTTTTAGAAGTATTATTTTGCAGCATTTTTAGAATATACAGTTCCTCTTAGGATTTTAGTGCCTAGAGGTCAGATAAGCTTAGTGATGCTCTATTCAAGGTTAAATGACCTAATTGTAGTTCAGGAGCCTTCCAGTTCTCTTGTTTTGTCTCTTTACTTTGCTCTGCTCTGCTCTTCTGTTTTCCATAGAGACACTGAACCAGATGAGCTACTTACATGTGCCAACATGTGCAGCTTCTCTTTTTTCCTGTGTGCTTGGTCATGGCAAGAACATGGAGATCTGTTACGCTGTCAGTTCCTAAAAGACCCCAAACCCATCAGTGCATGAGGAGATCTCAGCCATGCCTTTCTGCTCTGTGCGAGATCTCTCCCGCTGTGCGAGCAGTGGCCATAACTGCCATGCAGAAAGGACTGTGCTGTAACTTATCAGCCCTGCTGCACTGAGGTTGCTTTGCTGACCAGATTGTTTGACTGTTGTGTGCATAATACTCTTACAAATGCCAAATTGCCCATAGTCGTCTGTCTATCTGTATTTTTCTCTATAACCAGTACAGTTTAATAGGAAGTAATCTTTGCATGTAAATCTTTTTTTCTTCCATTTAAAGTAATGAAACCCTTGAAACTTAGTTCCCTGAAGTTTATAACCTTCCTGTTCTCTCTCCCATCAGGGCTATTTACCTCATGATTAGACTGTTTGCTTTGCAGTATATAACTCACTGAAAGGCTGAGAACATTTTTATGTAGCTACTCACATTTCAGTCCAGCATACTTCCTTACACATTTTAATGTATGTGTCTGCATGATATCTTGAAGTTTCACCTAAAATTTTAGACAATTTGTGTATTATGGAATTAAATGAAAAAACATTATAAAGCCAAGAGGAATATAGGCTTTGTAGTAAGAACAGTAATGTCAGAATCAATGTCATTCGATCTTCTTCTACAGAACTATAATAGGAAAAATTGAGGCTCTACCCAAAATATTACAGATAGCGCCTGGCGCCCCTGGAATTCCTCAAGAACAAAGGATTAAAACCATGGAAAGAGTGGCCAATGGGGCAAGATTTTTTTTTAAACTATGAATAAGGAGATAGAAGTGTACACAAAGGCTTGAAGAGTGTAAACAGTACAGAAGGAAAGGAATTCTTTCAGATTATCTGGGGGGTATAACTTGGATATAATGGGAGAAAATTAAACAAAAGAAAACAAAGGTAGAGCGTTAAAGAAGTTGGTAGCTGTGAGGTTAGTTACCCAGTTTTTGGACTCAGTGGAACAGAAATGCAGTCAGCTGGAGCATTCAGAGCTTATGTTTTAAAACTGCATGCTATTTTTTCACTGCAGTTTTGTACTTTCAAATCAGGAGCATGCAGTCTGGGACATTTCCAGAAACGTGTGTGCAAAACTACAAATATGGAGGAAGCCAAACTGGCATGGGTGTGTAACTCTGTGAGCTGATACCAAGGAAGGAGTTAGCTTATCTGGCTCAAAAATAAACTGTAATTGTGGCTCATAAAATTTATTGAATATATTAAGTGGAAAAGAACCAATAGAGGAAAGAGTGAAATGGCGGTACTCATTTCTGTGGTTTTTTGCAGCCATCAGTATTTGCTTTGCCACTGAGAATGTATTTCACTGCAGAGCCTTACGCTTTGAAGTTTAGGAAGGAACTTAAGAAATTAAAAGCAAATTTTAATTAACTAATTACAGTATAATAAATCCTTAAAATTTAAATGTATATCAATTTTTAAATATTTTTTGTGTCTTCCAACTAGCTGTTGGAAATTCTTATGAGGATAACTGTTTTCTGTATTAATTCTTATAGGCAAGTAAAGAATTTATTTTTCTGCCTTGGCAGATCTGTATTTTACTTCAAATAGAAGTTGTAAAGCTGCCTTTTAACCCTATGTAAAGAAAGAACAGTTTGCACAAATTGCCACGCTGTACAGTGGGCTCTGCTACACAGTAGGCATTACAGATTGTACAGACATGGGGCTGTGAACAGCTTTCATGCAACATCATCTATCATGCTATGGTCGGTTACCTCACCATCATGTTATTTTATGCCTCCTGAGCCCTAAAACACCAAAGGTTGCCCACTGCTAGGGAGCTGCGTTGACGCCTGATAGCATGAAGTAATGAATGCTCAGCCAAGTGTATATTGTTTCTGCTTGTGCGCCGCTGTAATTTGTTTATCTGTCCAAAGATTATGCAGTTGAAAATCCACAATTTTATGCTGCCTTTGTAAATTATCAAGTCGCTTTTGATGAATGTATCCCCACTTCCGATGCTAGTGGCATTATGATCTTGAAATATTGGAAAGGGCTCATGCATACAATGCAGAAGGTTATGTTTTTATGTTTTTGGCAGACAACCGTGCTATAAAGTAAATCTGACCTTAAGCTTCCTTACTGCATTAAAGATAATTCAGTTTTAACTTTATAGTCCAAAATGCTGGCGTTTATAGAATGTTACTGCCCAGTCAGACCTGACTGATTACAGATGAGAAAGTCTTGACTGTTTCATACTAAATAAATTAGTATTGCCAGCTAGTTTAAAGAACATCATCTGTGACTGTATGAAAGACTTCAGAGTGCGCAGATTGCAGACTGAATTAGCTGGTAGAAAATGTTTAGCATAATAAGAAATTACCTTGTATGGCAATGTGTTTGTGTTTATTCCTGAAGTACTGTGCTGGAGAAACAAAACATTCTGAAAGTTATATTGTTTTGCAAATAGCTGAAAGATGAATGCATTTTATTACCCATGAAAGTACAAATGCTAAAGAAGTCAGTGTGTGAGAGTGTGAAAGGATTCAGCACAGAACAAAATGAAAGCAATTCATAATGCAGATTGGAAGAATGTCATATTTCATTTCCTGCTGATTTTCTCAAAATCACTTAATGCTTTTTTCAAAGGAAGGAATGTATATCATGGAACTGATAGAAGATTGTATTCCTAAAGTGTAAATAATTTGTATCTCTGAACATTTAAAACCAACTGTATGAGGAAATAAACTCATCCTGTGAGGCATCGTGGATTGCATGGAATTCAAAGAGCAACAGATAGTTATCCTACCCAACTGCATACGGTTGTGTGCTGCTCTTAAAAGGAACTGGGCAGGGCAGTGGGCTGTGTTCCGCAGGCACAAGGTTTGAATGCAAACCTGAGGAAGGATTAACTTAATCTATCCAAATGTTAGTCTCTAACATTTCTTAAGGCCCCAGAAGCAAGGAGTGGGCACTGTGATTTCATGAATTAATTTATGCGTACAAATGGCTGCAGTCAGTACTGAATGTAAAGATACTTTCCACACAGTCTCTCTCTGGAAAAGCCAAGCAAAGATGTGTTACTGTATGAACATCACCTGTTCTGTGACTCTGTCTCCTAATTGTGTGATTCCATAAAGCCTCCTCATTCAGAAACCATTCTGAATTATTTGTAGTACCCCACTCCCATATTTCTGTTTCTATAAACTGGAGGATAGCTGAACTGACGGCTCTTGTTTATTCTTGTTGGTGGTTTTGTTGTTGTTTGTTTGTTTTTTAAACTAGTCAGAAAATGATGAGAAGATTGTAATATATGACCACATTGGGCCAAACGTCTGCATGGGGGATCACAAGGTAAATAAATGAAACATTTTGTTGTTCTGTTTTCTTTTTTTATTAGGGAGGGGAATGCATGCAGTAGTTTCTTTTAATTTTACATGTAAGTCAGTAATTCCTCAACTTCATAATTTGAATTGGAAGCTGTGGAATTGTTTTGAAGTTGAATTCAGCCAAAATCAACAAATGAAGCAGATACTTGTATGAAACCAAATGAGGAGAATGGTGTATGATTCATATGTATCATATGAAAATATGATACTATACAAAATAATTAAGGAACCGATGTGTGCACACTTACAACTATCCGTGTAAAACATAATGTTTTTCTTTTGGTTATCAAAAATGCTTCTGGAACATCATTTAATTTAATGTGGAACCCAACCAGTTATCCACAAAGTAGCATATTGGCAGATCCATATTTAAGCAACATGTAAGAAAAAGAATACTGCATTCTATAATAAGTAGCAGTTGTTTCAGTGAAGAAAAAGAAAGGGATTTTACAGACAGCTCTGCTGAGGATATCAGAGGAAAAGCTGAGACTGAAATGCAGAAAAATGGAGTGTTTGCTCTCCTTGAGGTGCCAGGTCAGGGAGTGGGAGGGGATTTCCAATGGCAGCTGCAGAATTTTGTGATTGAATACCTTCAGAAAAAGCCAGCTTGGAACTTGCACAGCTGTGAGCTATGCAACAGTGATGGTGTATCTGTCCTAGAGGTGGTGTTAAAGCTCTGGATTGGTCATTCTGTGATGGGTAGTGGGTAAATACATGCGTGTATGCATATATACGGGTAAATCCAAATTGATAACTGTGTACTTCTATTTGCTGGCGTGGTCAGTGTTCTTCTGAGACAGAGCACTTTTTTCCTGAGACCACACTTAAGGAACATGTGATCCCAATGTAAGATGCAGAGGTTTACTGCTTCTGCAGCAAATTGAAAGTTTGGTGTGTCAGTGGCTGACAGGCACTGCAGAAACGATCGTATTTGTTTCTTCTGTCACTGATGCACTGAACATGGATTTTCGTTCAGCGTGGTACGCTCAGCTGAGCTGATTCTGTGATAGATTGGAGGTGCAGGGGAAGCTCTACCTGTGGGAATCAGCAGGAAATGGTCTCTTGGATTTCAGTGGGAGCAGAGCTGTGGTAGCTCTCATGCTTTTTGTAGTTCATTTAATCCAAGAAGTCGTTGCACGCTTTGTTTCCAGTCGTAGGGTTGTTCTTGTGTATTTATTACTGTTTGAAGAAGAAAGATTTCCAATGTGTAACTCCTGTTTCTCCTAACTTGCTGCAGCCTGTGTTCCTGTCCTTTCGAATAGCTGCTGGGGCAGGTAAACCTATTGCAAATGTGCACAAGTGTTGTGTCGTGCAGTGATGTGGTGGTAAATATCATTTTTTTTTCCTTTACGTTTATATTTTCTACATCATTGCCCCTGTGTTTATTTTTCTTTTTTAAAAAAATGCCAATTCTGCAACAGGAAAAAGATGCCTTCGGAACGAGAAGATTTTCCATGAAACAACACTGTAGCGAGGAGGGAAGGAATGGCAGCATCCAGAAATACTTAATCGTAACAGCCGTATCGATACGTCCTGAGTGCCACATTCTTAGACTGCTGATCGTACACTATGCTTCAGCATCTGGACTCTGTTTGAGAAAAGCCTCACATACCTCACTGTCTTGTATGTTCATGTGACATCAAGTAGAAATGTGGAATTATTTTTTATATATATATGTCACGATTCTGTTGCCAAAACTCTAAATAGACAGCAGAGATGTTATGTATTTTAGACTTCACAACCTTCAACTTTTAATAAGTGTTTGTCGATGATATGGAAAAGTTATTTCAACATATTATAAACTTTTAAAGGTGTCATGCCTGACGTTATATTATCTTTACCACTTTGGGGTTTTGTACATTGGATTGTATAGATGGAGATATCGATGGTTTTAAATGGTATTTTCTTTGTCGACCAAGGCTTATGGTTTGTGTTTTAGTTTTAGTGTTTTGTTTTTCATTTTTATAATTTTTTTCTCAAGTTACTTACTATACTGCCATGTTTCATGGTTTTTGAATCACACAGCAGCTGCTTTCTATACATACATATGTGTGTGTATATATATGTATGTATGTGTATATATACACAGATATATAAATAATTTATAAACCTGACCAAAACTTATGCTAAATATACTTTCGGATATGAATGCTTGAGAGTGCCATATCAGCAGTAGTGTTGGAGCCGTAGCAAGTTTAGTTAGTGTGCATCAACAACCGACATTTATATAATAAATAATATATAGCAGTGCCATCCTCGATACAGATATATAGCATACTCTATAGTACATATATTATCAGTTTCACTTTGTTGCTCCTATAATCCCTTCTTTCTATGTACTATTAAGGATTGAATGTGAAGTTCTTAGCTAGGTTTGGGTGTAACTTTCCAGAATTTTGTAAACTGTTTTTGTCTGTCCTTTGTTACTGTTTTATGGTGCCAAGTATTCTGTATTAAAACAACAACAATACGGGAGGAGAAAGTAATGGTCTGCTTCGGGTAGCAACTCTATTGGACGCTGACTGTATACATACAGTGCTAAAGGAAGGAAAAAGGACTGTAATTTGCCCTGGTTGGTAGCTCAGTGCAGCTGTCGGTATCATCCTGTTAGTAACATTTTTCTCCCACCGCTAAATACAACATTAAAAGGTGATTAGGGAGTCTGTTGATGAAACACAAATGTATGTTTTATTGATTTAATTTAGAACACTACAGAGTTCATGGACTGCGTGATGGCATTAGATTTATGCTGGATTTTGGTATAAATCACTACCACTGAAATGATTTGGTGTCTGCTTGCAGAATGTTTTCTCAACAGTTCAATCCGTACTGTTCCTACTGAGTACTGCTGCCCAAAGGGTGTCTGCAGCTCTGTATTGTTACTGTGTCATGTTGCATTATAACCACACCGTAATTCTATTTAAGCAAACTCAACTCATGGTAACTTTGAAGGCCTTTAGAAATGAGTACTCTGGTTCTCAAGCAATAAAACTGATCATGGTGAACGTTCATGTGTCTCTTCCTTCAATGCGGGCGTCGCAGATTGCAGGAAAACGATTGAATTGTCAGATTTCATACTAATGAGTTACCTTTTAATCTCCTGCCAATTAACAGGATCGTTTTTTGAGTGAAAACCCATATAAGAGAACATACTTCTGGTGTTAATCAAAACATAATGCAAACTGAGAAAAAGGCATTGAGCGCTCTGTATTAGAGTGTTCACATACGGAGATGTACAGCTTTATGAGCTATTGATGAGATGCCAGTCTCCGTAACTCAATAAATATGCCACCATAAAGTGCTTCGTGATTATCTCTGGGTTTGGGGGGAGAAAAAGAGAAGAAAAAAAAAAAGACTGCCTTCGAACTCAGACTGAAGCCTCATTGATGGATAAATTCAGCAGAGCTATAAACTGCGAGGCCGTAAATAGTCCCAACCCATCGGCGGCAGTCAGTAACACGGTGACCCGGCACGGTAACCTGTGGAGTTGAAAGAGTCTCAAATTTAACGCGCCTAAATTCATAAAATGCAAATCTAACATTAAAACAAACAAACAAAGAAATAATAATTTAAAAAATAAGGCACAGTCTGCGGGGCCGTCGGGGCTCCGTCCCGGCGCGCGTCCCACACCGAGCGGATCTCTTCCGCTGAGCAGCGCTCGGACCGCTCCGCTGCCGCTCCCCGCGCGGTGCCCCGACCGACCCGGCGCGGAGCGGCGGTCCGCTCCCATCGCAGCCCGCCGGGGCGTCCCGGGACGGAGCGCCGCGGTTCCGCGTTCCTCGTTCTGTGAAAGGCGCGCACCGCCGATGCAGATAGTCGCGTTCCGTTTTAAGAAATAATGAGCGGTAACGGGCGTAACTTTTCCCCGCTTTCGGGGTGGGGGTTTTTGATCGTGCCGTTCTCCACCGAGAGAACGGGCAGCCGCGGCGCCGGCGCCGCT
>JAOWBP010003659.1:30266472-30297352 GCA_028571105.1 Tragopan temminckii
TGCGGCCGGGCCTGCAGGCGGGGCCGGGCAGAGCCGCGGCGAAGTGGCTGCGCTTCGGGCGGCGGCGAGGGCGAGAGCGCAGAACCTGCCTTACTGCGAGCTCGCCGAGCCCTGCAGGACGTTCCTTCGGGGACGCGGTTGTTAGGTTTGTCGCCGCTGCCGGATGAACGGAGCGTGACCGGGGTTGGCACGTGGGCGCGTTGCCGTGTGCGCGGCGGGCACGGACGGCAGTGCGGCCACCGCTCCGGTACGGCGCTGCCGACGAGGGCGAGCGGCGTTTGTGCGGGGCGGGTGCTGGGCTGGGAACGGCCCCGAGCGGCAGGAAAGGAGGCGAGGTCGGAAAACGCGAAAGTAGTGACACAAGGAGTTATAAAATGCTATTTAAGGAACTCGCTAATGCGTTTGCTTGAGCCATTGAATTAATTCTTAAATAAGATCAGCGTGACTCTCGAGAAAAATACTATGAATGCTATCTACTGATATAAACTAATGGGTTTATTAATGTTTGGAATAGCCTTATAATGCCGTATTCATTGCTGAAAAGAAAGCAGTCTGTGTGCCTGCCCACTCCCTTCCTGCGGCAGTTTGGTTTCAGTGCAAAGCTTCCCGGTTTCACACTTCAGAAACGCTTGGAAACGCGCCTTAGGTTTTGCAATTAAAAACAAGCGGGTAGAAGAAAAAGCTCCTTATTGCGTTATACTGCCATCGTCTTCAATTATTGCTACCGGTGTGAAAAGGCAGAAAGCAGCCCATCTTCCAGGGGAAAATACCCGACGAATAAAATGCACGGCTCTCAGAGTTGAGCTGGGCTGAACCCACAGGCGCTGCAGGTGGCAGTTGGTGTAGGTGGGAGTGATGCTCCAGTGGGAGCGGGCAGCTCACAGCCAGCCGGGGCCCGCGGGCTGCGGCGCTGATGGTGGCAAACACAAAGCGAGTGCGGTACGGCTCTGTGAGGGGAAATTCGCTTCCCGTGCTGCTGATGCTATTATTAAAATGCCTCAGACGAGCGCTTACTACTCTGTTAAACTTAACAATGTTTGCAATGTACAAACCCAAACTAGAACCCTTTGACACTGAGGAAGTGTTTCCACTTAGTTTTAGAGGGCTTTCCAAGTGTCTATTGATCAGTGTTCTCTAACAGCGCAGAAATAATGTGTCTAATTTAACTGGCCACATGGAGGAGTATAGAAAAAACATCAGTTATTCCTTGAAAGGCTTGGAACATCGATAGAGGACATAACATTAATGACTTTTCTATACACGAGCTTCAAAAATGGCTAAATGAGGAAGAAATTACAAATTTATTTTCCTATAATTTCAGCAGTTGTCTTGTTTTACTGCACCAGTGAAGCGTTCAGCAATGAAATGTCACACTCAGAGTGTTTTCCGGTTAATTTGTCCAACATGTAAATCATAAAACAAAAGAGAAAAAGATGGAAACGTGGATTTTGTTCATTTTGACAAATGCGATGATTTTTCCTCATGAAGTTTGGCTGAGATTTGCTGCTGCTTCTGGCCAGACAGTTTCAGATCCTGCTGTCCTGAGTGGCTCCCTGCATCAGAAGTGTCTCTGTTATTTCAGTTCTCCTTACCTGAATGTAGGGCAGTAATTTGGTCCCGAATTATTGACAAATAAATAAATGGTAAATTTTTCAAACTGACGAATACCAGATTTCCAGAGGTGAGTGGTGGCGGTCTGAGCTGCAAAGAGACCTATTGTTATCAGTTCCTTTCTTGTTTATGCAGTACTGAATTAAAAAGTAGTTTGGTGTTGGCTTCATTTTATTCTTTCCGCTCTCCCACCCCATCCAGTTAAATGGAAGATTTCTTAGAGAAAAAAATTATGTATTCTGTTTTGTGAATGAACCAGCACAGCCCTGAACATTGGTTCTGAAGCTGATGGGCATTACTCCCAGGTTGTCCACAAATCCTTCATAAACCAGAGACTCCTATGCAGGATTCTCTCCCTGTTGATGACAGTAGATTTGCACATGGCATTCAGAAATGCGTGTGGAGCAGACGGTCTTTTTTTGTTGTTGTTATTCCAGCTTGACTCTTCTTGATTGTGCGTTTTTCACATTTCAGGATGTTTTTAATGTTTTTGTGGCAGTATGTGTGTACAAATATGCCTGCAAAAAGCCGGGTGTGTGCTTTGTCTGCTGACGTCTTCACAGAGCAGGCTGGAAGAGCACTGCTGTACATGCAGGGAGATGGGGAAGTGGAGCTGCCCAGGAACAGCCAGGAGATTGGGTGGAATTCCTGTTAAAGCTTCATAGGTGGAGATTTGACCACTTATACTGGGGCAGTTAGGGGATTTAGAGCACAAAGACGTAATATGGGGGTGGGTAATGAACGAGAATGTCAGAAACAAATGACTAACAGGAAATATAGTAAATACAAATGGGAGAAGATAAAGTAAATGTGAACTTCAGAGTACAAAAGTTCAGGAGGGTGAGGGGGGACAGGAATTAATGTCTATCTCAGCTAATTATGATAATGGCTTGATGGCCTTAATGTTTGAAGGCACAACAGCCCTCAGCCTGGAATATCTCACATGGCTAAAAATGCCTCTGAAACAGACGGAGCACCTCTCTATTGGTTCATTCAGCTGAGAAACTAACTGTGGTTATAAATCCTGCATTCAAATATCACTCTTACTTACAGACTTCTTTTATGTAGATTTTTCTTTTAAATAACAGTTAATCTCATGATAGATCCCTTTAAAGCTGCCTGTTTCCTTGATGCTGATTGCCAGGTAAGAATGTGAAAACCAGTTGCTAGTAAACAGCGAGTAAGCAAAGTGAAGTATACAAACGTGCCAGCTTTAGATCCTGTTCTGGGTGATGTATCTGTCCTACAGAAGAGAAGAAATACCTTGGTTGCATCCGAACCTTTTATATCTCTTGCATGCAGTGCCTGGTGTTTTCACTTTGTTTTGTTTTTAATGTTGGCACTGAATGGTATCAGTACCCCCCAAATCCCCCGCTGAGATGCACACGCACAGATACGAGTGCTATCAGATCGTATTAATGTCTTTTTTTGACATGCCACTTCTCAACGAAGGCTGCAGTCTAATCCCATAGCTAATATGGCACATGCAAACAGATAGTACATTGATAGTTTGTGTTTTGGGGGGGGAGGATTTAAGATGTGATGAAAACAAGGCACTGATTAACTTCTACAAGGTATTACGGTATTCTGGGTATTTAATGGGTATTTCTTGCATTATAATTATACTTTTAGAATTGGAAAACAGTATTTCCTCCAAATACAGAACTGAAATGTTAACATCATATGGAAATAAAAGCCAAGACTGGAGGGGAGGGGTAAGAACTGCAGTTAGCATTGCTTTACCAGTAAGTGAATTTACAGTATACAAGCTTCTCTCTACAGTTGCTTCCCATAGCAACAGTGGAAAGCCTTTGCACTGCACTCTCATTTGAACTGCTGAATTAGATGTAGATCTGCTGTGCTTAGTTTAGGCCTGTGCCCAAGGTGTGCATTTGCCTTGAACTCACTGCTGGGTGGAGGAGTGAGGATCACTTCCTGGTGGTACCTCTGCTCACCTTCTGGCAAGCGAGAGGATGCCGTGTGCATGTCTGATACCTGAGGTGTATGTGGCAGGAAGAAATATAAATGTAGGTTACAAGTTCTGGCAGCGGTGGTCTGTCCAGGGTTGGTTCTGATGTTGAGGAAAGAGATGCAACTGGGATTTCTTCCCTCTGTGATTGCAGCTACGAGCCATGTCCTCATGTCACGCTCATTCAGCCAGCTGCCTTTGGCAGAGCTGATGGTGGTAGAGCAGCATTCTCTGTGTGTGGGGGGCTGCTGCCAGTAGGGCTGAGCACCATGATTGCTGTGGGACCCCGGTGGTCCTTCTGTTCTCACACCTCTGATATTTTCCAGTTTGTTTCCTGCAAACTGTTTTGATTATGTACATACATGTGCAAAGAAATTCATTGTTCCTTCATGGCAGCAGAAACTCGAGAATAGGTTTGAAGATGCTGTCACCCAGACTTGTCTCATGTGGACTCCAAGTTATTGTGAAGTCCAGGTTTCATCAGGGTTTGAGTAAACACCTTTCTCATTCTGCAGTTGTATGTACTCTAATTATATTATGCTTATACCCTGAGTTCCCAGGCAATTACAATATATGAAGTGAAGAGTTTGGACTGTCACAATAAACTACACTTCAGAGAACAAATGGCTACATGAAAAGAGATACCTGGAGGTTTGCAAAGTGAGATGTACCCAGTATTAGGTACAGCTATCCATTACCATGGAGTAAACAAAATGCATTTTGACTGTTTAAGCTCTAAGGAGAAATGAAGACAAGAGAGGTGTTAAACAGAAATAGCCACTTCTATAAGCAGCTTTTTGAACAGCTGCTCACTCAGAGCAGTCATCTTCTATGACTGTGATATCCATTAGGTCAGAACCGGGCAGTAACTCTTCATGGGTAGATGTGTCATCTTTATTTTAATTATCAAGGTTTTTCTGAGTCTGAGAAACTTCTGCGTATTGCCTGGTGCACTTGTTGGCCTCTCGTAATGTGTCTTTGGCTGGATATCCTGTTTATTGGGTGTCTGGAAAAGTTTTTATTTGTTGTTTTGGGAAGTCACAGCAGACTTGAACCTGCAAAAAGGAATGACCTGATGAGAATTATCATCTGTATGTTGGTTCTTCTGCTGGCTGGATGATGTCCTCATTTGGAATGATTTCTGCTTACTTTCAGGTTACTTTTTAGGAGGTAGGAGGTGCCCAAGCCAGCAGAGGAACGTATGCTGCACCTCAGTCTTCACAGTGATGGTGATCGTGGTTGGCACAGTGGAGGTTCAGACTTCCAGTGAGAAATCTGTGGCTGAGAATTCTCAGTCACTTACATAAAAGCAAATGGAGTGTGAAGGAAAAACCACGGAGTATCTACACTGTAAACTGTATCTCAGGGCTCTGCATTGTTTCAGCCTGGAGTAAATCCAGTTCCTTAGGATTTTGTAGTCATGCTAAGAGTTTGAAGTTATGTTTAAGTATCTTCAAATTGTAGTGTGTTCATGTGCAGACAGCCCACATGATAGGATCAGACAGTGAATCTTATTAAGTCCTGAATTAGGTTGTTGATTTGGAGACGATATCGCTTGGAGAGTGTCACTTATAATTACTACTGCACTAGAGGTCTACGTGGTTTTTTTTGGCCATTCATTGTGAACCAGTACATTATTGCTTGTAAGGTGTCCATTAATCTACTTCAGTGCAGTGGATGTTGAGGGTTTCATTTTGACAGGAATACCTTAAAGGCCTGTAAAATGGCACATCCTAATATTGGCTAAGTGGAAATCATGAAGTTCTAATCCAACTTGGTATAGGTAATGTAGTGCTGAATTATAAAGTTGCTGTTTCTCTCAAATCTGATCCAGAGCAACAGCTATTTTCAAGGAAGGGGACCTAAGTCTTCAGTCATTAGTCCTCTCCCAGGTGAGAAGTTTCAAGTTGTGTACTGGTTCTCTGTAATCCTTCTGCAAGACTTTCCTAAAAATCAGAGAGAAAACTGGGATACTATAGTTAGTCTCATCCAGGTCTTCAAGTATTTGTTTTCTCATCTCCTTTTATTAATGTACAAGTTAAAACTTTCATTCCATGACCTGGATCTAAAGCCATTTTTTCATCATTGGTGCTTTGGTTTGTGATTAGCAGAGATCAGCAAACAGTGGCATTTTATGGAGTTGCAGGGATTTAATTGTGAATAGGGTGCTTTGCAGTGAAATGCAGCAGCAGGTGTGTTTGTGTGTTGAGGCCATTGGCTGTCAGCTGTGGCTCTGCTGTTGGTCCTGCAGGACGTAGCGCAGGCTGTGTGTGCTGGGCAGGCTGCACACCCATTGCTGTGCACGTCCCCATGGGCGCATCGAGTCTCCTTACCCTGACTTTGCAGTGCTGCTGTCAGTAAGCCGGGAGCTGCTTGGCTTTCAGTTAACATCATTATATAATGCTGCTCCTTTCACGTGACCTTTACCTCTGATACATAATTTGGAGAAATAGTCCTGCATTCACTTCTCAGTTAGTATTCTGGAATGTACCTCTGGAGGATGACTATCATTTATTACTTCTCCAAGCATTGGACTCCCTGAATGCTATTTCTTAAAAAGCGCGATCTATTAATTATTCCCCTAAAAGAATGTGTTACTTGGAGCAGCCCATCCCTGGAGGGATGGAAGAGACTTCTTGTCTCTTTCTTCTGTCAAGTAAAGCCTGTGGGATTTCTCAAGAAATGCTTTTCAGTTGTAGATGCTTTCCACACGCTGGTATCTACCTAGTTCCACGTGGATTTCCTTTTGTAAGGAACTGATTACTGTGCTAAATGACAAATAGCACTTATTTATGGAATCACCAGTGACCCAAAGCTAATGCTTTGTTGGGTGCTGGCTCAGAGGTGTGCAGTTCTCTTCTTGTTTCGGAAGCTGCTCTCTGGCTGTTGTTGGTCTGTAGTTACACCCAAAGCAGCTGCAGGCCCCTGGTCTCAGCCTCTGCGTTAGGGACAGCTAAACCTGCAGCTTGTGTCCCTCTGGCTGTTTAGAAATAGTTGCCTTTTTTCCATGGTTTTATGTCAGTACTTGCATAGGGTCTCACTTGTCCTCTTGTAGAAGGATGAATGCCATTGTGAAAGGGGATTTTAAAGCTCTAAGATGGTTGGCAAAGGTGACTTTGAAGTCAGCACGTAATAGCTGAGAAGGGAACTGAATTCAGCCTGGGGCAAGGTGAGCAGAACGGGAGCAGGAAGTGCTGTTCTGCATCGCCCTGGGCAGGTCACACAGCCCTCAGCTGCCAGCCAGGCCCGAGGTCTGCTGCCCTCCTCCTTCACCCTATTGGTGATGATCAGTGGAGCCCGGCACCTGCGGGCACTGCCAGAGATCCTGCTGCTCTGCCCCCTCAGCTGCCAGATCAGTGCTTGGAAAGTTATGGAAAATTAATTATTGATTACAGATGTGCCTTGGTTCAAGGAAGGTAAAAACGAATGGATGCATTGACGTTGAGGGACGTAATCCGCTCTATGAAACTGATTGTCTTTTGCTCTGCTGCTTCCCTCCTGCTGTTTCTGCTCCTCTCTTGCCCCCTCCCCCTTCCCGCACGCCGGATAAAAGACAGGCCTGATAAAGTGAGAGAAACAAGATTGGTTTTCTAAGGGCACCAGGCCCTTCACGATCAGCTAAATCACGGGCTGTCTGGCTCCGGGGCTGGGTGATGACCTGCTCCCCGCGCCGTGGCACTCGCACCCCCCGGCGGGATGTTATGATGTGCACCCAGGCGGCTGCAGGGGGCTGCAGTGAAGGTGAAACTGTCATATCGATCTTTTTAGCACTAAAATATGAGCCACTTTACTCCACTCCCCGATGCTGTGATGTGAAAAATAATAACTCGGATCCAAATTAAAAATATTGATCTCTGGAAGGTGTTGAAAGTAAATAAACACCTTCCGAAGTTTTCGGGTCAGCCAAGAAATGGTATTCAGCAATAAATGTGTCGGCGTGTCAGAATCCAGGGTTCTTGATCTGTTTTTCCTTTTGAATTGATTTTTCATTACTTACTTCCTAAAAGTGTTGGAATTTGGTCCTCTACTGTTAAATCCCAGTGTTTGGGCAAATTATTTCTTTGGGGCTTATGAGGTGCTCCTAATCCACTCGCTCATTGATTGATTGATTTTTGACTCAATAAACTTGCATTACCCTTCCTTTATTTAAGGCTTTCATCATAATTTTTTGTACATTTAGGCTTGACTTTTTTATTTCCGTCTAACAGATGAGCTGACATTGGTCTATCAAACATGTGGGAAAACAATTGCCACAAGGTTAATTTTATTGCTAGCTCCATGCATTTTAAGTAGGTGCCAGGTATTTTCCACTACAGGCTGATAAATTGCCATTGAACCACTAAAGCATAAGAATGAAGAGAAGCGCTGTAACAACAACAGAAACCCCAATATAAATGCATCACATTGCATAAGCATTAAATGGATTATTTTGGCTTCGTTGGTTTAACTTCATTTTATATCTAACCAGAAATAGACACGCAGTAATGTAACGAGCTCCTTAAGTGTTATCCTGCTCACGCACTAATGCTGCAGTGTTATGAATTGGCACTGGAGATATTTCTGCATTGTGGAAACAGTGAAGTACTGCAATGTACTTTTTCAAAAAAGCAGTTTTCCTTTACAAACTAGTCAGTTTATTTTTAGACAGCAAAACATTCTCTGGGAGCAGAAATATTGGTATTACTCTTCTCTGGCAACTTTTACAAAGCTGCTTTTCAATGTTGTAAGAAATGGCAGAGCGCCCACGCTGCTATTGAAGAGTTTTGATGAGAATGAGAGCAGCTTCTTCCATTAATATAAAGAGAGGCTCAGTCAATGCGAAGTGTGTTTAAAAACAAACAAACAAAAAACAACAAAAAAAACCCAACAACTTGAGCAATTGTGCTCTTACAGAGGAGCCTTCAATCTGTTCTGGTGCTCGTTGAGTTGGTGCTCATACTTCTGCAAACTTCTGGGCAGGTACATCTGCGTCACGTTCTTCCTTTACCAGATTTACTAACGTGTGCCTGATGGTTCGCATACAGTTAGGCTCATGTGTTTAATTCATGGAGATGTGATCCATTAAGAGGAAAAAAGCAGAGCTCCATAAATTACTTCACAGGGCTGATGGCGTTTTAGTCATTGTCTGCTTCTCTGCATAACTGCATTTCATCAGCTGATTTCTGCTTTTGTTCACACATCTGGGTGCTGTGCAGGGGCTCCCTGGAAGTGGCAGCTGGCGGATGCTCTTAGCTGTATCCAGGTGCAGAAGTTGATTAAAGTCCCTGAGATTTGTGCCGTTCTTGTAAAGCACGAGTTTGTGTGGTGCTCGTATAGAAGAGTTGCTGCTCAGTTCCCAGGTTTCGAACACATAAACATAAAGGCATGTGCATATTTTCCTCTGTTCAGTGAATACTGATGTAAGGTAATTCCGTAAGTTTTGAAGTTTTGATGGATTTTTTTTTTCTGTAATAGTATCATAACTAAAATTTTAGTAGGGGATACTGTAACAGCTTTTTTTTTTTTTTTTTTTTTGTGACTGCTAAAGCAGTATGTTCTCTTTCTAGAGTTCTGTTAGAAGCAAGCCTCAGATCTGTGCTGCCCCGCAGGAGCTGTACCCACAGGCATTCCATCTTTGGAAGCAGGTGGAGGGCCGTGGTCACGGGCTGGGCTGGGCAGCAGGCGGAACCCTATGCCTGCACTGTATTGGGCTGAGCACCTGGGGCTTGCAGCAGTGCTGGAGGCCCTCGGGGGTTATGGGCTGTGGCAGTGAAGGGGTCAGGCAGTAGCTTGCAGAGGTGGCATCAGTGAAATAACCACGTGTGGTCCTCCTGTTTTCTGAGTAGCCTTCCGCATTCCTGGCACAGAGCTTCTAATTCTCCTCTGCAGACTTAAATTCATGTTATGGAGATAAGTATTTTTCAGGGATTTTTAGGCACGGTGCAACTAAATGTCATGTGCTAGAGCTCCATAGTGCGAGCAGTGCTCTTCCTCCTGAGACAAGGGAGAGTAAGAATGAGGCAGGAAGCCTTCAGTACTGCTTTGCTGAGCTGTGCTGGGCTTTCTGTGAGCCTTTGGCGTTTGAAGGGTCGTGCGTTTCCCTTTGCATGCACGTGTCTTTGCAGCTGTAGCAGCAGCGTTGGGGCTGGAGCTGTCCGGTCCCTGCTGACCCTGGGAGCGGAGCAGAGGCAAATGACGTATGGTCCTGGCCAAAGTGCAGTTAAATTGTGTGTTTTTGTGGTAGATACGTTCCTACCAAGAGCAGGATTTATCTACTTTTCTCAGTGTTTAGCTGCTGACTTTGTGGGTTCCACTCATCTGACAGCACCTCAAGGCAGCACTGGCGTGGTGCACCTGGGGCTGTGAAGATCAGCAGGGCTGTGAAGGGTTTGTCTTGAGAAGGACAGAGCACCATATTCATCTCTCTTTTCAAAAATCATGTTTTTCATTGGAGAAAAGGAGAGCTTTGAATTTAATCAATTCAGGTAATCCTGAAACCCGATGCTACTAATTCATTGTTCCACAGAAGCTGTAGTTGAGAATGTAACAGTTCTGTTGTTAGTGTCATCGCCTCCCAGGCACACAGCATAGTAAAGTAGAGGTGTCAGTAGCAGTTCAAATGTTACTAGCTACGGTCAGTTTGTCCTTTTAAGTTAAAATCAGTTTTGGTCTGAATGTCTTTTAATTCAATCACTTGTCGCTAGATTTTCTCAGAATTTAAAAAAAAAAAAAAAAGTAAAACAAAACAAAAAAACAAAACCCAAACATAACTACTGACTTGTTGGCAAAGGTTTGAGCAGGCTGTACTGATATATGGTTGAACCGTATATTGAGGGGAAAGACAAATATGGTTGAATGCTGTGTCATAACACCACGTGGGAAACAAATATTCTACAAGAAGTCTGTTGGTGAACAAACTGAAAAACTGTTAAAGTCTTGTTGCACTTGTTGACAGGAAACCACTGAAGCAGTGAACACAGAGCAAAAAAGATGTAATGGCTGATTTGAAGTTTGGATTTGTGGTCCTGTTCATTCAGCATGTTTTTCCATGAGGATGCTCTCTCCTCTTGCTAGAGTTGTTGACACCTGTGAGCCTTTTGACTCCTTACCACTCCAATTGCTTAATTTTCAGTCGTGCTCAGGATTTATCAAGTTACCTTTTGTTAGGGCCGTAGGACAATTGTAAGGCAAGGCACGGTGCTTCTTATAAACTGCAGTTTTGATTTGGCTCTTTGGCTGGGTTTGCTAAAGGGGCTGAACCAGAACATTGAGTCCATGTAGGCCCTAACCCGAAAGGATGGTTTGTTTGTCCAAGGTGGGCATCTGATATGAATAGCGTTCTCTGTATCCAGCTTAGGATAAATCTCGTGAGGAGGAAGCTCTCCTTACTGCGTGTTGTGTATGAAGCAGGTCTGAAGATCAGATTACTAAACTAGTAAATGCCCTTTGGTTTTGTGTATATTATCACAGTTTAGTAAAAGCCTGGTAGAAATAAAGAAGGATGTGATACTGAACATAGTGTAAAAAAGAAAAGTGATTTTCAAATAGTACATTAATAAGCTTAAGCAAGTCAGAATCAACTGAATGTTATCTCTTAAAAAGCTTCTCAAATGAAGTTTGAAAAGTAAAATGTTGATTGCTTATCCTACCTCCAACAGTAAAAATGTTTTAATAATTCTGAATGAGTTTGTCAGTTACCTGAGTTTTACTGAATCTATCTTTATTCTTAAAGCACTTAAGATCTCTGATAATTAACAGGCTTTGTTAAGCTAACACGGGTCAACACGTGTGATAAATGGAGCTATTACTGTACATAGGGAAACAATTAATTTGTTGCTCCATATGGTCTGATGTCCATTAACATGCCCTATTAATATTTCAAAACAGAAAAGCTGTAATTAAGCGTACACAGGTTTTAGATGATATGCAAAGGAAAGTGTTCTCGTTGACTATTCAGGCACTAATTTGTGTGAAGCATTTTTCTTTCTTCACAGCTGAGCAGTGATGACTTTGCTCTGCTGGGTTGGGTCGGGCAGCTGCCGGCATCCATACAGCAGCAGCATCGCTGTCCTCAGCTCTGCCTGCACCAGGGGCAGCTTTCTCCTTCCTTTACTGTGAATGCAGGAAAACCTGAGGAAAAGCATCTTTGTCTTGTTAAATTCTTGCATGGTGTTACTTTTAAAGCATATACGTCCAATTAATTATCAGTTGTAGAATGTGGTGTTAAATTGTCAGCGCCCGTGTCTGAGTGAGAGAAGCCTTTTATGATGTTAGTGCACGTACTGTACGATGCTGTCAGCAGTGATAATTTTGCTGTGGTGTGAGACAGTATTCCTCGTAATCCTCAACTTAATGTGAAAATCCTACCTGAACATCTGATTTCCTTTTTACAGTTTCGTTCAGCAAAGCGTTCTTTGGTTAGCATAGAGGTGCTTATTGTTTGCAGTGACAGTAGTGAAGTCCTCGTGCTTGTCATTAAAACACATTAAAACAGGCAAAGGAGTAAAACATTGTTTTATGTTTGGTGTCCTGACGCTTTCATAAGGACAGCAATATTGGTTCTGTTTTCAACACTTAAAAAAAATTTCATCTTTGTTTCCCGTGGTTTTTTGAGTTTGGAATCTGTTGCTGTTCTTTGAGGAGGAAACTCTTTTTAGTTAATGATAGAGGGAAATCAGGACTGGAATTTGACTTCTACAGCACCATCAGCGCTTGTGTTCGAGGAGCTGGGAATGAAACATCATGCCTGTGGCACATGAAAAGTTAGCTTCCCTTACTTTCCATTCCAAAATTCTGTTTGTGCTGAAGTTAGTTAATACGTTTTAGAAGTTAAACTTTGAATACAAATTTTAATTATTTCTTTTTATTTTTTTCACTGTTTTGACATTGTCCTTGGCTACCTCTTTAGGTTTCTTCTTTTCATGGTTCGTCTAAGGAAATCTGTGATTTGACTGATTTAGTGACGGAACACGTGTGAGACGGTAGAGGTTTTAATTGTCCTGAAATACATTTTTCCTGAGTCTGTGGCCATCTGCAGTCTGCTTTTTAGAACCATTGATTGATGAATTCTGCTGTAATTTAAACCAAAAGTTAATAGGACAGGCCTACTCGGATCTCATACAAGTTATTAGACCTGCAGGGCACTTTGAAATATGCCATTTATTACTCAAAGAAGTGCAAGCCAAAAATGTTTCATACGCGCTCATAAAAATTCAATATAATTATTTCAGGGAACTTCAGGAAATGCAACTGCTCAGATGAGCTGAATTTATGAAAACAGTGCCCAGTGGCAGGAGTGCTGAGTGACACCCAGTGCTGCGCTCTGAGCTGCTCGTCCAGCAGCAGTCTGTTACTCCTCCAACTTCCTTGGCAGAAGTTTTTTCACTGCCTTTTATCATTGAGCTAAATCTGTGACATTCAATGTTTCAGTTTTGCCATATGCTCCAAAATGTCAAATATTGATAGTTCCCTCAGTGTTTTGCCTAAATTGTCGTGTATTTTTATATCCTGGAGTCGTGCCGATGAGCTGAAATGAAGATAGCGTGGCTGTTTCCAGCTAGTCAGACTGGAAATACAAACTGAATCCTTTGGCTGTCTCATAAAGTTTAAGGTTTTCTTTTATTAAAATCTTCCTTTGAAATAATAAATGACTAGAGGTTGTCATGGCAGGGTCTAGAAAGGCCAGCACATAGAGCGGGCTGAGATTTCATCTGAGCGTAGTTGAGTTTTATAGATCTATTTATGAGATCCAATACTGTAATGATGTAATTTTGCTTGTCTAATAAATGTAACTGTACAAGCAAAGGATGGCAAATATTTCTATTGTGACCAAAATCCTTTAAACTGCAGCTACTTTGATCTTAGAGCTCATGCTATTTAATAAATGCTGGCTATTCTTCTAACAATCACAATTATTTAAAGGGTTTTCAAAAGGGATAGAGCAAATCAAATAAAACAATTACTGTTCTATCTCATTCTGAAGTTAAGTGTATTTTTAATGTGGGTCTTGTTTAGTGTCTCCTCCCAGTTTTCATCCATTATCACAATAATTGAGTTTGTAGCTGGAATTAAATTTATCAAATTGTGTTATCCTCTTTTGAAATTGGATAGGTATCCTGGCAGTGGGAGCTAGAAGTTAATCTGCTTTGCTAAAGCCTCCAGTGGCACAGCGGCAACAGGATTGAGAAGGCTCAAACATTTTCCTGTCACCCTGGACACGATGTAATTTCTCCTCAATCCCTTGTGCAAATAATGACATTTGAATCGAGCATTAACAGGCTTAATTACTTTAAAATTGTCATTTTAATTTACACTGATACAGTATTGATCATACAAGCAGAGATTAAGCTGTTCACTGGAGCAGATGATGGGGAATTAAACATTAAAGGGTCCTCGTGGGGCTGAGAGGCCGCCCAGAGAGTGCCAGAAGAGGAATGATATTTCTCCGTAATGAACTGGCGGCATGCAGGGACATGAATCTTTGGCCTACTGGAAAAAGGGAAATAATGGGGTTTGGGAAGCATTTGCAGGTTATTCATTCGCTGCCATGCACCAATTCTCCAGTGATTCATCCACCTCACCAACATTTATTTATCTAGCAAATTCAGGAGCGCTGACCTTTCTGCTAAGTACATTTAACATAAGACGGAGTGAAATATTTTAGGTGCAACTTCTTATAAATATTGGTTATTGTTTCCTATTTCTGACTAATATTAAACAGTTATTGGATCTGCCGTGCGAACCTGCAGCCATTTCCTCTGCTCGTGGTGATCGTGTGGACTTCATAAAAAGATCTGAGCCTTGTGGGGTTGGAGGAGGTCTTCCAAAGTCCTCAACCTCATTTAGTTGTGGTATGATTTCCTTTTTTGGTAAACCTGAATTAAGGTTAATTTAAGGCAAGCTGACACAAGTGTGCACGGCAGATTATTATTACATATGGAAGATTGTACTCGTGACAATAAAAGTGGCTAAGTCTAATCCTTGTAAAACCTCCAACCCAAAGCTGTTGCTGAGGGAAGGATGCTTCAAAAGGCCGAGGAGATACGCTCGATAGTTTAAGATCAACGTTTTTATTCGGCATTTAGGATTTTGCCTAACAGTTTGTTTGAGATGTGATTAGGAAACAAGGATCACTATTTTGATAATTTACTGCCTAAAAATTCACAATTAAGTTTGGATGTTAAATAATAAAAGAATTGCTGTTGTGTGTTCGTACACAGCAGCGAAATGTTTGCCTTCTCTCCTGTACTGAGCTGGTAGGTTACTTTTCACTGTATGCCTTTGTGGTTTTATCAGGGAAGGCCGAACAGTCGTGTGGCAGAACAGAATGCCAGAGTCGCCGCATTGCTTCCAGTCGTCCAATTTAAAATCTCCCTTCTGAAAATTGACACTTTCTCATTTAAAGCACGTATGGCCACATCGCAGCCTATTGACCTCAGGTGCGAAGTTCTGTTATTTTGGTAAATATGTAAATCCCTGAGGAAATCCGATGAAGTTGATATTGTCTGTGGATTCGTTAGTATAACTTTCTTAGAATGTTGTTATTCTTACATATAACAAAGGGACTGTTCCTGAAAAGCAATAACATGATGCAGTGTGAGAGTTTTTACGCTCTTAAGTCAGGAAAATATTTTGAATAAAAATCTGATGTATTCCCAGACACAAAAAGGCATTGGTTTTAGGATTCAGAAACATATATCAATGACTTTGGTTTTTTTTAAGTTTAAAAAATGTTGAAAGCTGAGGAAAAATTGTTTAACTTTTTTTTTTTAATTCAGAGATGATGTTCTGATTGTTTTTTCTGTTTTGGTTTGCTTTGCCTTTGAATTGCAGTCTGAAGCACATACTTGTTGGCTCTAATTATTTTCTCGTGTTCGTGCCTGCTAATACGGGTCTGGTTGTTTTTATTTACAAATACTGTTTTTGATACAGATACTTCCTAGTACTTGCTGTGCTTTTTCTCACAGTATTATTTATTTTCATTTTGCAGTCTTACTCTCTGGGGCTGTTGTTTCCTACCAGTTGCAGAAGCAGGTCCATGTTTTGCTGCATAGGCAGTGGCATTGCTCCAGCACCACAGGCTGTGGCTTGAGGGTACCTTAGGAGCCAAGGCAGCTGGAGCGGCATGAGGACAAGTGTAGCCATGGCTTCTCCAAAGACCACAGATAAAATCCAGATTGCATGCAAGTGAGGAGGCATTTGCAAGTGGTGGAGCATAGCTGAAGGTATTTGGGCTTTGTGAGTGGAAGTAAAGGAAAATGAAAGGAAATGGCAGTGTGTGACTGCAGTGGAAGTTGAGTGGGAGAGAAGGAAAACAAGAGAGGAAGTCTGTATTAATTTGGAGCAGAGAGTCCTTGTGCCGGCATCACAGGGTGAGGTAAGGGCTGACTGAGTCTGACCCTCTGCAGAAGAAGCTGCGGTGTGTTTCAGCTCTTTCTGGGATATTTTTACATTTCCAGTTTGAGTCGTCTGTGCAGGGCAACATAAAAATGGTACCCTAGGAGAAAAATGAATTGCATTGAGTCATGATTCCAGCTGTGTGTATTTAATTACAGCTACCTCTATTCAATATAAAGATGGTCTGACTGATCTGTTTCATGGGTATTGGCTTAGGCCATCACATAACTTCCAGTAGCAGACGAGGTTACGGCACGGCGATGTTTGCTGCATTGCAGAGCAGGTCTCGTGCCTTCAGTCAGTGCCTGGCCACTAGTGCACCTGCTGGGAGCATCCTTCCTTCCCTTGGAAGTGCACGGAAGGATGAGTTCCCTACAGTTCCCCTGTCTTCTTTTCCCACTCGCGCTCTGTTTGCTCTGTGTATACATATCTGCCTGTTGCCTCCTGCTCAGTTATATAGAGTGTATGTAAGCAATTCAGAGAAATAGTTTGTGCTTTTTTCCTCCTATAATAATGCTGTGGGTTTTTTTCTGGAAAATCGACTATTTGGGATTCTGTTGTATGCTTGCAGGGGGATATTTCCCCTCAGAAGATGTGTTCAGTGCAGAGGTGCCCGCTGGCCCAGCAGCAGCAACTCGGCCCCAGCTTTCCCTGTGCCGGGCTGCCACAGCCTGTGAGGCTGTCTGTGCATTGATAACCCCTGGTTACATCTAGGGGGAATGTTAGGTTCCTGTGTAACGAGGTAACAGTCTATATCCAGTTCTTCGTCTGCTAATGTATCATTGCAGACACTGATACAGACGTCTGAAATATAATTAAATGGCAGGAATGCTCTATTCGTCTCAGCAAGACAAAGCATGGAACAGGTTCATTTGACTTGGAACATGTAATTAGCATAACCCTTCTGGATGCTTGTTTTATCATTTGCAATATAGTAAAAGATTGATTATAGTACTGTACCTTTTGAATTTCATTAATAGAATTGTTTTGTCCACTTGATTAATATGTTGCCTCAACCCCAGAATAATCAGATTAAGCGAGGTTACCCTGTTCCTTCTGACTTGTAGCTCTTATTTCTGTACAGTAACTTTTCACTGAGCCCTGCTGTGAATTGCTCATCATTGTCCTGAATGTAGTATTGCAGCATGCATCTGCTCCTGGATTCCTCGTAGTGCTTTAGAATGTACACTTCACTGTACATGTGTGCTTTGCAAGCAGATGAACTGTGGTTTAATTTTAAGCAGTGGAGGATGGAGGTACGGTGTCTTCACTGCACCTCATTCGATGAACTGAATGCCTGGTACTCATATATATAGAAGTCCTTCAAGTGTGTTAGGTATTATTTCGGGTCTTTGCATTGTGGATTGATCCCCATTTTGACTAAGCAAGTCATAAGACATAAAGAGCTTTTATGTAATTACAGAGCTTTTTTGTTTAATTTGTTTTTTTTCTTGTGTAATTTTATTAAATAAAGCCTAGACCTTCTAGTGTTGTTGAGGTCAGAGATTTTGAGTTCTGTAACAATGTTTACCATTCACATGGTTACAGTTTGTCAGTGTCAACTGCATTAAATCAGTGGCATCCCACCAACTGCACCGAAAGTAACTGATCTTGATTGAAGGAATGTTTCTTACTGTTGGATGTGTCGATTTTCAGATTCTTAGGAGTGAAGTTTGTCTGTCTCGTAGTTGCTGCGTAGGACTGGGCTGACAGTGGGACGGTCAGCGAGCTGGCAAACAGAGCAGCTCTGCAGGCAAACTGTGGGGTGGTGCCACTTTGTTTCCTGAACTGTCCAAAGGAAAGCACAAGCAATTACTTTCAGGACAGCCTTATGGGTGTTGCTTGCAGAAATCCTTTTGTTGAAAATTGCATTTCAGTTCTGAGGAGCATATGTGGTTATTTCACTTGAAGCTGTCATTATCCACCTAATGTAATAAAAGCTTTCAAATTTGAAGGGTGCGTTTTCTTACCTTATTTACTTGCATTAATTTCATTTTGCTCGGGAGGAGGATTTTCTGCTTGATTAGGTAAGAATGTAGATTTAGTAATAAACCACTAAGACAGTGGAAGTGAGTAAGAGGCCCACATACGTTGTCTGTTTGACATGCTTTGACAAAGCACGTAGAATTAAATGCTGCAAATTCTGTTGAAATCTACAGGTTTCATGGTGACAGAAAAAAACAAATGCTGCCTGAACGAAAACCGATTCAGCAGTGCATTTTACAGACTTCAGAAGAGACAAGAATGCTGACTGCTTCGGTTCTGCTCTGTACCTGGTGGCTCTGCTTCAGTCCTGCAAGCATGGGTTTTGCCATTTTATTAGTGTCCTTCGGAGTCCTGCAGCTTTGCTCTCTGGTGCAATCTCAAGCCCATAACATTGTATTTTCTGTTCTCCCTTTGGACTTACCATGCGTTGCAGCCAGCTCCCAGCGAGGAGCTGCAGCGCAGCCCAGCCTGTCTCCTTGCACCTCCTCACAAAGACCTTTTACTCACAGAAATCTTCACTCAGTTTCTGCTCGTGTGCAGGCATTGTTGCTCTCGTTATTGGCTTTAATGAAAGCATCCCCTCTACATTAGGCAGCGTCAGTGTTTCCTTTATGGACCTTTTCCTTGGCTTCCAGTGTTCTGTGTAACTCCACAGCTGCATTTCCTGGGGGATCTGCTCCATGATCTTCCCAGGCACAGACGTGAGGCTCACTGCTCTGTAGTTCCCCAGATCTTCCTTTCTCTCTTTCTTCAAAATGGGAGCAATGTTTCTCCCAGTCACTGGGGACTTCACCTGTCAGCCATGACTGTTAAAATATGATGGAGATTTTACCATCTTAGAGTCTCCCTGTTGTTTGGGCTTGAATACAGGGGAGCTGATTCCCGAACGAAGGCAAGTTCCTTCTGTATTGGCAAAGGTGAGGGATGCTTGGGGGATATGGAAGCAGGATACAGGAGTGGGAAAATTTACAAAGCCTGAACAGAATTCTGTGGCAAAGAATTTAAGTTTCAGCACATTCTTTTTTTTTTTTTTTTTTTTAACTTCTCATTGCCGAGAAATCTGAAGATGGAAAAAGAAACATGCTTTAGATGTGGTTTAGCATCTCATTTCTAATCACTAGCCTTGAGAGGCATGGCACATTGTGGTTAAGTTTTTTACTTTGCATCCACCCCCAAAGGGATCTTGCTACACAAAAACTGTACTGCACGTAGATTGTATATATGCATATATATATATATGTAAAATATATACAAAAATTCAAAGTATCTTAATAACAAAATGTGAATGAAGCTTAACCTTTACTCCAAGATTAAGATTTAAGTTTCTGTCTGCCTGGGTCAGTGTTTGAGGTCACTGCAGCGTTTGAGTCACTGAACTTTAAGACTGCATTCATCACGGCTTCCTCGACTAATACAAATTCCTTCACATTAAGTCAATAAGCATGGTTACATCAGACAGCAGTTCTGTCTGGAAAATAAGATTAATGTCTGTCATAAAAGTGACATGAAGAGACAACTCATTTGATTTATACAGACTGTTTTAAAACTGAGAAGAAAAAAAAAATTCGAGTTACTACTTTTACCAATATAGAGGATTTTTTTCCTCACTTTTACTATTATTAAAACATTATTTTCAAATGGTGGCTCCTCTGATTCAAGGATGAGCTTACAGGAAAAAATGCTCTGTCCTGTAGGTGGACTAGCAGTACAGCAACTGAGTCACATTCTTCATTTCTTTGAAAAATCACATTTTTCAAGTTTTCTTATTCATCTAGTGGCTTTCTGTGAGAAAATGTATTCCTGTTTAGAAATGGAAATGGTTTTTGATTTCTTAGGATTACATTTAAGTTCTTTTAAGTATCTTATATGATATTCATATTGAATATGAATGTCATAGAATATGAGATAAGAATTATAGCATTTATGAGTGTTCTCAAATACAGACACTGAAAATATGGTTTGTGGTACTGGAGCAGCAAAGCATGGCTCTTGAACCTTTCTGTAACTTAGTTACAGGAGGACTGTAATTTCATGTGACTTAAAAGTGTGTTACGTTCTCTTTGTACAAGCCTTCCTCTTTGTCTCTGTGTTGGTATTTTTGTTATTAATGGATCAACTTCACAGTGTTGTATGATGCTGTACATATTTCTGGTAGTTTCTACCCAAACTTGTTCTGTTGTTTTTCTTTGTGAATTGAACTTTTGCAGCAGTGAGGGTGGTATCCTTCCAGGTTCCTTCCACTGTGAAGCTGGAGTGCAGGTTCAGGACAACTCAAGAGCTGACACGTATAGGTTGTTGTTGGGATAAGGCACATCCAAATGTCGTGTTCATCTCAGTGCACTCTCCAGTGCATCAGATGGTGTGAGCAAGCATTTACTTTCTTCTGACTGCGTATGTAATGTCTGTCTGAATTGATAGTAGTCTGTGAAATGAATTACCTGGTGAGGATTAAAACACCAGCAGTCATAGAATCAGCGCAGTTGGCAGAGACCTCCAATATCATCTAGTCCAACCATCCACATACCACCAATGTTTTCCCACTAAACCATGTCCGTGGTACCATATCTAAATATTTCTTGAACACCTGCGTCAGGGGCTCCACCGCTCCCTGGGCAGCCTGTTCCAGCACCTGACCACTCTTTCAGAGCTGTTGTTGTTCCTAATATCCCGAACCTCCCCTGGCACAATGTGAGGCTGTTCTATCTCATCCTATCTCTGGTTACACATCATCTTACATAGTTGAGCAGAACTGCTGTTGTTTTTTTTTTTTAATTATTATTAGTATAAAGTCTGAAGGATTTCCATGTTGCGAAGAGACTTTTACTCAGGACCAAGCCTTTCCTTGATTTTTACTTCTCGTTACTATTTTTCTGAAGCTCGTGAGATCTTCCATCTTTAAAAACTAGAAATCACCTGGACAGGCCATACTAAAACTCTTCGCGCTCTGACTTTTTAGGATGTTGAGTGAGAAGCACTCTCATTTTTATCTGCGTCGCCTGCAAATCAGAGGGTACCCATTTCTATTTTTCTCTTAAGTAATTCAGTTTCCTCTGTGGCTTGCTGGAACATAAAAAGAAAAATGTTCTTGTCTGTTATCAGTGCAGTGGAACCTATGCATAACATAATCATGTCTATAAGAAATTTAAAGTGTACTAAGTATTTTTTTAATTGCAATTACTCAGGTGCGTGTTAGCATGAAAAAATGATTAATTTAAAGCATTATGCCAAGTGAAACAGTTATTTGTACAATTTGAGCTGTAGATGTGATTATTTTGGGATGCATAATTTAAGAATTAATGATTTTTTTCTTTGTTTAGACAAATGAAATAGTTGCTGCTTTTTTGTGTGTTATTTGCTTTATGTCATTGACTTGTTCATAAATAATTGCAATAACAGAAAAATAGATTTAAAGATTCAGTGACTCAGTGATTCATCTGTCATCTCCGGCTAACATGGTACGAATCAAGTCGGACCAGCTTTGATGGCAGGAGGTGATCCTGCTGGACAGCTGCTTAGCCGTGAGCCAGCAGTGTGGCCATAAAGGCCAGTGGTATCCTGGGATGCATCAGAAAGAGTATGGCCAGCAGGTTGAGGGAGATGATCCTCTTTCTTTACTCTGCCCTGGTGAGACCACATTTAGAATACCGTGTCCAGTTCTGGACTCCCCAGTTCAAAACAGACAAGGATCTCCTAGAAGGAGTCCAGTGGAGGGCCTGGAGCATCTCCCTTGTGAGGGAAGGCTGAGTAACCTGGGTCTGTTCAGTCTGGTGATAAGAAGACTGAGAAGGGATCTGCTAAATGTTTATTTATTAATATTTAAAGGGAGTTGGGAGGCAAATAGATGAGGCCGGGCTCTTAGCGGTGGTGTGTTGTGGTAGGACAAGGAGCAGTGGCCTAAAAGTTGAACATAGGAAGCTCTGTACTAATGTGCAGAAGAACTTCTTCGTGGTAAGAGTGATGGAGCACTGGAACAGGTCGTGGAGTCTCCTACGAAGATATTCAAGACCTGGCTGGACGCCTACCTGTGCAGCCTGCTGTAGGGAGCCGGCTCTAGCAGGGGGTTGGACTCGATGATCTCTTGAGGTCCCTCCCATCCCCTGCGGTTCAGTGATTCTGTGAAGGTTAGTTGTGGTCAGGTGGCCTGGCAGGACAGCCGCAATCAAACACTGTGTTATTTTTGGAAATTCAGGCTCACACCCACATTACTGGTCAGTAAAAACAACTATAACATGTTCAATCTCTTTCAACTGCAGTACTCGTCGTGGCTCAAGAACAAACGTGAGGAGTTTCAGTGTTTCTCTCAACTGCAAGTATAAGCTCTGTACCACATTTGCATTGATGCTCTCGACAGCTACTTCAATTCTAAAAATCTGAATACTGGCAGAGCACATAGAGAGTACAAAATATATTACTGAAATTTTAAAAATCAATTAAAGCTTTTCAGTAATTGTCTACAGGCACTGAATGCTGCAGATGAATGACATGAGGTAATTTGTAAACTGTTTAGGTTCATTGTTGGCCATCTCCTAGAATTGATTGTACTTTAATTAACTTATATCTATCATGCATGTAATGTGATCCCAGGTAAAAATTACAGAATTTTAATTGAAATTGAAAAGTTCTGAAAGGAGAAATATAAGCAGAACATATTATATATGCACCTACTTCAGCTTATATAGATGTTCTGAAGGGATTTTAATAACAAGGCAGGTTTTCTACGTGATTAATTTTCAAGAGACTATACCAAGTAATTTAGATTAGAAGAATATGATTTCGTCTATTCCATAAATAAAAGCTTTACTTCTTTGTGCCCTTATTGATTTGCCAATACTATTTAATTAATTTCAATTCACCAAAGTTACATTGATAAATGTAGCTGTATTTTGTTAATAAGACCACTTGAGGGAAATTCTGAGCATATTTTATAGTGAGTAATCGCAAAGTATTGCTTCTAAATGTATACAATGACATTTGAAAATGGCAGCAGGCATTTTAATATTTTTACATACAATTATTGTAGATAATTCCAGGAAAACAATTTTCTTTCTGGTAATTCTGACATCTTATGTTTGCTAAAACAAATGTATTGGAAGTGTCTTTTTATTATTTTAGTTTGTATACGGTATATATTTTTTAGGATTCTTCCTAGCTCAATTTTTAATATTTTTAATGAATTTACACAGGTAAACTTAAATGAGTGTATTACTGCTGCTCTGCTTGGTATCATTACACCTTGATGGGATCAGTGCAGCAACATGTACAAAGGGTACAAGGACATATAACACTGAATCACGTAAATTATGCTGCTCCTCTTGACTTCAAGGAAATGAATTCTCTTGGGTAGGAAGTACCAGATTTGCCCCCTTGTTAGCAATAATGATTTACAAACTTATAATACGCTGCTTTGTCTCTTGCAGAAGTGGCAGTGCGTGGGCTAAGACAGCAAGCAGACACTGCACTGAATCATTTGACTGCTCATTGTGTCAGTGAAGTAACACTTCTGTTTTTTAGCAACCCTCTGTATTAACAGAGTTGGATAAAAGACAAAAGATGAGGGAGAACCTTTTATTTTTTAAGGTAGAATGTGTTGTGTGGAGTCAGGTAAAAGTCAGCTGAAATTGTTTTTCCAATGTGGGAAGACTTTGTTTTGTTTGTTGTTCAGTACGCAGCTGAATCAATATAAATATGTAAATCTTACTTTTTTTGGTAGCGTTTTCAGAGATTTCTGACCTTTTCTGCACAGTGCAGTGAAGCCTGAGATTACAGGCTGAGGTAGAGTGTTAGGAAGACATTTACGAACATGTTCCACTCAGTATGAGTACCACTGTTGTCACAGTGCGTGTTACAGAGACTGCATTCATTTTGCGTGTTCCATAGAAGTGCTATTTTGCATCCCATGCTGGAGTTTCTGATACTGCATTGAATATAAAGCACAATGGTGTATGCTTTGTAATAGTGGAAACGTCCATGGTGCCGTTTGGACTGTGGTGGAAGCAGTTTGCAGAGGCACTGGCTAAGCGGCTGCGTCCATCAGTGGGGAGTCCTGTGTGTGGTATGTGCACACTGGAGCACTTTCACAGTGTGTGTAGATGCAGTAGACAGTCCCACGCATCACCATGCCACCTGCACACATCTGCCAGCACAGCACCCAGCCCCAGCTACAGAGCTGTGCAGGGGCTGCCCATGAGAGGGAGCCCCCAGTGAGAAGTGAGTTTGGCAGGAGCATGTGTCCTGCAGCCCTCCCACAGCTTCAGCAAGTCACAACTTTGTAGCGTGCATTAGTGCTCAAGACTGTGAATCCAGTGGGTTAAAGCCTGGGAGGCTGCTACTGGCCCTTCTTTTCAGCTGCGTTACACATCTGCCTCAAACAGAATGCAGCACGGGTATGGTATCTTTGTATCTGGGCCAAAAGCACAAAAAAGTATCATTCAGATTACCAGTCATTGCATCTCATCTGGCTCGGACAAATTGCCCTCTCATTAGATTTTCCTTCTTCATCTCATGCATGGAGAATCTGGTGCCTTCAATGTCCTCAAGGTTGATGCGCTTTCAGGGAGCTGCTCTCCTTCTCAAACCTGTGTCCCTTTTTTGAGGCTGTCTTGTTATGCTGCAGTTCATCTTTGTTATGGTAATTTTAAAACTTAACAGGTTTATTAATCCTGCAGAATTTATTATAGTCAAACATGAGATATTATTAAGTTGCTATTGCACGAAGCATTTACCCTCGCTGTTGGAATGACTTGTCCTCTGCATTGGCAGACACAGAAACATTCATTTTGTTTCCTAATTAGGAGAGCTGCAATCAGGAGCCATGACAGAGTTCAGCTCCTCAGTGTACAGCATGCCAGGTTCCATAGTGCGGGCTTTATAAAATTCTCTTTAATTCAGGAACAGAATATCATTAACTTTGTAAGTGGATGAATACAATGGACAAGCAATTTAATTAACTTCTAACATTGGATGTTGGACAGGAGACAAAATGAAATTATGCACATATTTCTTATGCAGGCAGTCAACCTTGAAAGGAGCTTGATTGTGATGGGTCAGACAGGGGGACAGCTTTGTCCAATTATTTGATGTTTAGTCCTAGAATATGAAATTTGAAATTTGGTACTTTGTAAATCAATCATCTCTTATTTTGAGGCAGTTACAAAGGTTCTTTGAGATAGAAAACAACCACTGGAGGCTGTGACATGCTAAGTACAACCTTTTACCACATGGTACTGCTCCTATTCAGAGGTGATCTGTGTAATGCTAAATGAAATGGGCATTATTGCCTTCTCATCAAATTGAATTTGCCATCCTGAGTGTATTGTGTAAGCATATATCCGCAAAATATTAACTTGATTTAATTTTAAAAAAATTACAATTATTTAGAGGCAGGTAAATGTGGTAAGAGTCATCCAGCTTACCAGCTTTGTACAGAATGACCATTTTTTTAGAGGCAGAAGAAAAATGCAGTAAAATCTTTAAATATCCAGTCGTCTCTTCCCATCTCACCAGGAGCCATCCGGGTTGCATTCCAGTTTTAGGGGCACTGCCAAACCCAAGGCGTTTCTGAGATGAGAAAGCTGGGAGGGGTCGAGTGCTGGTTATGAAGGCACAGTATGGATCAGGCACCTCCCCAACTGCATGAGCTGTGACGGATGGCTGCAGAGCAGTTGCTTTTCTGCCTCCTGGCCTGGAAGAACACTGGTCTCCCTGAGCTCTGTGGGGAGCTCTCCTGTGTGCAGGCGTTTGTTGACCTGAGGACTGTGCAGGGGATGGCTGCTTGCAAAGGAGCTGCCAGTTGGTAGGAGCAGAACAACTGAGGAGAGTCAGTGTGGTTTTTTTGCTGCGCGCAAGTAAACCTGCTAGGATTTTTGTTCTCACGGCTTAAACGGTTCTTTCCTTTCCCCAGTGCCATCATTTGTGGTTTGTTTGCAACTTTCCTTTCTTTTGCTAATTGTCAAGCTCTTTCCATCTCTCCTTGTGTGACAGGACCTTGTTCTCTCAACGTAAGCCTATTTTCAATGTGGTCAGACTTTCTACATGGGAGATGAGAATTGTTCCTGTGGCTTCAGATGAAGCAGCATCATCACACTAATCAGCTGCATTGTTTTCCTGTGTTGCTGCATCTCACCTGCTGCATGCTCAGATTACTGCTGCCTTTTGCATGGCTTTTGGTCATTTGTGCCGTGGTCGTTCATGCAGTTCTAGGACAGAAAAACTCATGTATGGGAATAAAGAAAGAATTTCTGGAAGAGGTGGAGTGCTACTTTGGTCTCTGCTCCTAGTTGCATACCTCAAATGATTCCAAAAATAGAATATGGAATGTAGCTTACTTTCTAAAAAATAACGTTATGCTCGTGATTTTCTTCTGCAGTCTGAGGCTCAAACTCAGTTTCTCCCATTTCATGGACTGTCACCAATAAATCTGCTATTCAGGTTTATTGTACGTTATTTTGAGTGGTGTTTATTGAGAATTTAAAACCACCTGGGGAAAACCTTTGGCTCTGTGTGGGCTTTAACTGTGAAATAAGTTTAGTGTTTTAAGCACTTGGGTTTGTTCCATTAGTTGTGCTTACATATAGAAATTACTTTTTTTTTATTTTTTTTTCTCTTTCTCTCATGTTGAAGAGCCAGTTCATATTCAAAGTAATGCAATGTACTTTGCTCTGGATTTGAATCCATCGGCAGAGTCCTTAGCAGAAATTTTCACATTGAACACATGCACTTGTTAAAATCACACCCGTTAAGAAGCTGTAGGGCAGAATTCAGTGTGGTCCTGAATTAGTTTTGAATCCTGTATTCAGACAGCCGCCTTTGTGTTGGTGTGGAGCCAAGCTGGATGCCTCTTATCCTGATTGGGGGCTGCTAGAGTGCTCGAGTAGTAGAAACATTAAATAACAGCGTGATTAATGACTTTCTGAAGGTCCTGCTTTGAGTTCAGGAATATTGATAGTTTGTTTTGTTTTGTTTTTAAGCTGTTCAGCATGCACACTCTTCTTAACTCATTAAAATGTTTGGGTTTTTTTGTTGGTTTCTTTCTGTCGGCTCCTTGTTCTATTTTAAGGAAAAGAAACTCAGCAAAGTTTTTTAATTGAATTGATTTGTAATTAGAATGTTAGATCTCTTTGTGAAATACATCAGTATCAGAAGCAGTACTGAATGTTCTTTGTCAGTGTTGCAGGTTATGTAAAGATTTTTCATTTACTTAAACATACATCTTTACTCACAGCACCGATTTTGTATTTGTTAATTATGTCTATTACCCTTAAATTACATAATTCCAAAGAATCTTTCAAAATTGGGATTTTTGATTTGTTCTCTTGATACATTAAGCAAAAATAGATGGTAATAAAAGTGGATCATATTAAGCATAACATTGCTTCCTTTTTTTGGTCTTCAAAACAGGAAAATGAGAACTCCTAGGACTACTTTCTTTTTTTCCTGAAAAAGTTCTGTGAATGATTGCTGTTAGCAGAGAGGCTTCTCTGAAGTATCTTAAGAAACCATCTTTTCAAACAAGTTATTTTCTGTTATGCTCTCTTGATAAAGCATCTGAATGACGAGATTAGGGCATCTTGGAGTTTTGAAATAATCCAGTATGTCACATAGACACATTGTGCAGCCTTCCTAGAATCCTATACATTAAAGCCAAACTGAAAATATCTGAATCTTGGCGGTCAGTCTAGAAATAAGTTATAGAAGCTGTAAAACTGTATATAAACACTCAATTCTGTAGTTGTTTCCTGGACTACCTTTAATTTGAACATTATTAAAAAAAAAAAATAAAGCAGAACTCAGAATTCAGTTTTGAATGATTAAGATTTCTTTTACAGTAAATTTGTAGTGACTGTTCATCTTCATAGCTCTATCTTGGTTTCACATCTTACTGAAGAAACGCAGGAAAGAAGGTGAGGAAGCGCTGGACGTGTGAGGAGCGCTGCAGGAACGTCGGTGGGTGGAGGGAAGGCCTGCATGTCGTCCTGCCGCAGGTCCTGTGTGGGGGTCAGGGCTGTTCCCCCTGCTCAGCTTCTGAGTGCGCTGGGGCAGCAGTGGGGCAGTGCCCTGTGGCAGCAGGGCCGGGCTGTGCCACACCGCTGCTCTCGGCTGCTTCCAGCTCTGGGAGCCTGCTCGGTTCTGCACTTTGCGAAGGAATCAGTTGTTCAAGGCTGCTGAGTGAAGCTGGCACTTGTCTTCGAGATACGGCGCTGCAGAAGCGCTGCGAGAGCGCTGGGAGCAGCCCGGCACACTGGGAGCAGTTGTGTGCGCCTGGGGCGGACGAGGCCTGCGGGGGGAAGCTCTGCCGCCACTTAGTTCTGTGTGCTCTGGCTGATAAGTCTAATTCAAGAAATGATAAATTGCCGAACATCTAATTTGTTTGCAAATAAAAAGTGATAGATGATTTTATAATGAGTTGATTTGTGTACCCAGCCCGGTTTTTTAACCCTGGATGAATAATAGACGTTTGGTGTTAATTTGGCTGTAGTGGATCAAGCAGGCTGTGAGCAGAGTTGACAAGTGTGTACTTCCACCTCTCGTCAGATGCACCAGATGCAGCCTGTCCTTGCAGCATGCTTGTTCTTCATTTCTTGGCATGTGAGAATTGTTCCAAAATTACAGAGTTCAGGCACGTTAAGGCCTGGTGCAGGCACAGGGCCCACCGGCCAGCTTTCCAGCTGAGCCTCTTGGACCTCACTGCAGCGTAAACGAACTGAGATACGGCGGCTCCATGCAGCAGCCGATAACAGCGCTTTGTGCTGGGATTATTGTCTTCCTGTCTGGAGCTGCTGTGACTTCCCGTTTGCTGTGTTTCCCCCGACTGAAATGTGACAGCTAATAGACTCTGTTTTACTAATGGAAAATTAATACGTGCTCTTGATGTTCAGGTTTATAAATATGTAAAATATTTTTTAATTGTTGTTAGCAAAACAGGCAGATAATCAATAATATCAGGCATGACAAACACGCTGTTGACATGCAACATAACCGAAAGCACTGGTAAGAGATAAGGGCTTCCTGTCAGCAGTGCCCTGCACCAATTAATATTCAGACGTTGTCATGTTCGATGATAAATGAATTCCTTGAACTATATTGATAGAGTAGGTTAAACATTGAAAAAGTTGGGTTGAACTTTGACTTTAAATATTCATTAAAGCTAATTATGGATTTTATGACTACATGAATTACAGTTTCTGTGTCATCATTGGCAATTTATTTTAAATTTATTTTAAGCAATCTTTATATATTAGCTTTATCACGTTTAGTGAGGTAATGCAGTAAATGTTTACTCTGTATAGTAATTAAACTTTTATTCAGGTATTTCCTTTGTGCATTAAATTTCCAGTTGAAATGACGCACTTTAAAAAAGGAATTATGCCGATTAGCTGTTCAAACAGCACTGGTTATTTAAATCTGCAGACTTTTGTGGGAAGATTTCTGTGTAATCAAAGGAATAGTGTTTTTAATGCCAGATGTGTAACGCAGCACAACCGTAAGGTTTATGTTGCTGTCACTAGCAGTTTTGCAGATGAATCTTTTGGCATGCAAAAATGAAAGACGTTTCCAATACAGTACCAAATAATATTCTGAAACCTAATTAACAGCAGCGATCGTTTAACTTCAATTTACTAACAAACAGAAGATGCCCAGTATTTTCTCAACAGTATAATTTTGGGAACCAGAAAGCTTTTCTGATTAATGCGCACTACCCATAAGTTACATTCTGCTCTCCATTTCTACAGTTGGTGATACGGTATGGTGTGGTCAACATGCTTGGGGGATGGGATGCTATTCAGAAAAAACTTGGATGGGCTTATGCAATGGGCCTCATTGCATAGGTTCAGAAAATCCAAGGGCCAGGCCTTGCACCTGGGTGGAGGCAACCCACATTAGCGATACAATCTGGGAGATGTAAAGATAGAGCACAGACCTGCCAAAAAGACCTGGGGGTACTGGTGGATGGCAAGCCAGAAATGTGCCCTCGCAGCCCTAAAGCCAACCATATGCTGGGCTGCATCCGCAGCAGTGCAGCCAGCGGGGTGAGGAAGGTGGTCCTGCCCCTTTGCTCTGTACTGGTGAGGCCACACCTGAAGCAGTGTCCAGATGCAAAGTCCTCAGTGCAGGAGAGATGTAGACCTGTAGGTGTGTGTCCTGAGGAGGGCCACAAGTATGATCAGGTCATTCTGTCATTTCTGTAAGAAGGCATTTTGTTAGCAGCACTGCTACCACTAGCTAATCACGGGGCCTTTTTGCTGAGTTCCTGAATGCTTCCATAAGTGCCATTCTCACAAAAGCTTTCAAAAGCTATAATGTATTTGTCTGTGTACACTGTAATTATTGGCTGCGATATTCAAAGAGTTTCTAGGAGTCCACAAAGGAAATGTTTTTGTGCTAGGAACATGATACAGCAAGCACTGCTTGCTGAGAGCAGAGCACAAGCCCAGAGTGTGGGGGAGGCTGCAGTTCCTGCACTGTGCTCCTGCCTGCGCCCAGTGCTGGGGGCTCCTGCAGCCAGACCCTGCAGTGCAGCTCTGCCAGCCAAGGGCTGTCCTTTAGGTGGTGCTTGTTGGAGTCCAGTGCTCTTCTTTCCATTCCTTTCACTTGGTTTCTCTCAACTGCTGTAGCATTTCCTCAGGGCCATGGATATTGCCTTGAACTGTGTATATATTTATGGAAGTGATTGGCTGACTCCAGGTCTGACAAAGCCCTTTGCTTCTGTTCTCAGCTCCTTTCTGTACTAGTAGGGGTAGAAAGGCACCCAGTAATCAATTCAGACAACTGCACAGACTGTCTCTGTGACCATATGAGGTCAGTGGGCTGTGCTGATCTTCCTGAATGTTTAGGAACTTCTGTTATTATCAAATGATGATGATTTTAGATGCCCCATCCCTGGAGGCATTCAAGGCCAGGCTGGATGTGGCTCTGGGCAGCCTGGTCTGCTGGTTGGCGACC
>JAOWBP010003659.1:30306521-30319780 GCA_028571105.1 Tragopan temminckii
ACACTCCCAAATCCTTCTCCTCAGGGCTGCTCTCAAGCCATTCTCTGCCCAACCTGTATCTGTGCTTGGGATTGCTAGGATGCATCTCCTTGATCTGTCTGAGAGCAGCCCTGAGGAGAAGAATGGGTTGTCATTTTTTTTGTTTTTCTTTCAGAGCAAATTAAACCTTTCCTTTCTGAAGGAAGCTCAATTTTTGTCAGAACTCCCTTGCTAAGCAGTGAATGAGCAGGAGCTAGATTGCTTGGTGGCGTCCAGCAAGAGCAGGAGGCAGTGGGCACAAAGTGAAACACAGGAAACTGTTTAGAGACGAAAGCTTGTTGAGTGCTCTGAGGCTCCCCAGCGGGGCTGTGCTCCTCTGTCCCTGGAGGTGCGTTTGATGCACCTGGATGTGAGCTGCCTGCCACAGGGTCCTGCTAGGAGGGGGGTGGGACAGAGCCCTGTGCTCCTGCCAGCCCTGTGGGCTCAGATCCAAAGCAGATGTAACAGACATTAACTACTGCATTACAGTTGCTGTATCTTCATTGCTCTTAGTCCTTACCCAAACCTGTGGTCAGCACAGCAGATCTTGTGAGCAGGTAGCCCTGAACTCAGTGGGTGCGAGGAGTGAGGGGCACAGTGAACACAGCTGCGTCAGATGCCTGTTGTGACAGCAGTCTTTGAAAGCAAACAGGAAATGTGAAACTTATCAGTGCTCCCCAATATTTACTTGTTTAAACAGCGGGTGGCTTTTTCCCCTGATTTTAGCTTTTGTGGAGGCTGAAATTCAGGCAGGAAGACAAAAAAAAAAAAAAAAGAGGTAACTTCTACGACAGCAGTAAATTTCACTTCTGCCTTTCCCTAACAACAGGAAGAGTGCTTGAATTGAAAAGCTGTACGTAAATACCAAACTATCTCACAGAATCCCAAAACGGCTGAGACTGCCAGGACGCTCTGGGGCCCTCTGCCCACCCGTGTCAGCTGGGCCACCCAGAGCCACGCCCAGCCCCACGTCCAGATGGGACAGGAGATCCCCAAGGAGGAGATCCCACATCCTCTGGGTCCCTGTGCCAGGACTCAGCCAGCCACCCAGCACAGCAGTGCTGCCCATAGGCCGGGGAGCTCCTGAGCTGCAGTTTGCGTTCATGGCCTCTGGGCCTGGCCCTGGGTGTGTCTTCTTTGCACCTCCCCTTGAATATTTGTACCATCCCTGTGGTAGTTATGAACAACTTCTGCAAATCATAGGGCTATTGGCTGAAGATGCATGCAGTACAGAACCACATCAGTTAGAAAAAAAAAACAGGAAACCCACTCTCTACCTCAAATTGGAAGTCATTTCCAAGCATCTCCCTCAGTGCTTTATTTCTGATGTAAGCAGCTTTCATGTGATCTCCTGCTGTTGCGTATTTATGTTAGGTTACTCTGTATATGTTGGTGTGATGAGCTGTGTTTTGGCATGCCCCCTGCTTCACTTCACAGAAGATTGATGGCCACCCTTAGGACTATGCTTTTTTGATGTGAAAGATTGCGTGTTGCTGGTTGTTAGTCATGGAATTGGTTCTGTAACAATCCTGGGAAAGTCTTGGACTTTCATCTCTGATCAGAAAGCAATTATCTTGTAAATGTGGATATCTTCTCAAGAAGGGATCAGGTATTGCTCAGAGCAGTGGATAAGCACTGCTGTACCTCACTGTGTAGAGCTTGTGAACTTTAAGCTCTTGAGCTGTTATCTCATGGAAGTTCCTTCCTACAGAAGTGAGCAATTGTGTAATATTGCATCCTTGCCCCCCAAACACATTCTAATTTCTTAATCAAATTAGCCAAAATATTCAGGAAGAGGGGTAATTTTTGTAACTGGATAAGTAGGATTTTATGTATGTAAACATGATGGCTTGGTTGGTCCATATTTAGGCTTTGGTCTGCTCCCAGTTTTGTAACATCAGACAGGAACAGTGGTTCTTTTACTTCCATATAGTCAAATAAGATCTGCCGCAGTTGGCAAAGTCGTGTTATTTTGGCCCCAATACAGTAGCTGCTTGCTTCGTTTGGCGCAGAGCAGAGGAAGCCGAGGGCAGCTCCCATGTGTTGGCCCTGCAACTTCCCAAAGCTGAGCTGCATGGAGCTCAGCGAGCGCTGCGGCACTGCTCTCAGCTGCAGGGTGTGGGGTTGGGTTCTGCTGTGTGGGGATGGGCTGGACTAGAAGGGACCCACAAGGACCATCAGATTTGAAATACACAGTGATTCTACGTTTGATTCTTTTAGTTCAGAAAACCTGACTGCAGTTTGAATCAAGATAACACCAAGGAATTTGACATGTTTGTTGCTGGGGACTGTGTAATGTTTTTTGGTTTTTTTTTTTCTGTGTTTTTAATTTGTCTATTTCCTAGCATTGCTAGATTTCAGGCTTTAGTTTGGATTAATAAGAGGCATTTGAATCTTCTCAGATTGAGGACTTTGAAGTCGCTAGTAATGTTAAGTTGTGTTGGAAGTGTCCTGTAGTGTACGTAGAAAAAACAAATTTGCGAATTGGGATTCATATCTGTCTGTTGTGGTTCAGTATGAAGTTAGAGGCCAGTGTGGAAGGTCTAGCCTGCTGTAGGATGGCTTTTCTCTGCTGTTCCACATGTGATGATTTTTAGGCATTATTTTGCACATTGCGTGCTATTCTGCAGTTACTGCTGGGGCCGTTTGGCCCAAGAGATCAGGTTGGAGCCATGTCATACATACAAAAAGACATACTGAATTAGCTAGCCTGCGATAGTTGTCTCCAAAGCATTCATTTCTTGCTTGAAAGGCTCTTGGGTCTGTGTGTTGCTTTGAGACAGCAGGGCACTGTGAGGAGGTATCCTGCTGTCACAGCCCGCAGGCTTGGCACAGCACACAGGGCACTTCCAGGCCTCTGTGACATCACCTACAGGAAGAGCCTTCCTGCCCCCGGCTCCGTGGCTGTTCTCACTGCTGGTCTCCCTGCCTGGGAGGAGCGCTGGAACTAGAAATGTGCTATATGTTGAACTCTGTCCCTGCTACAACTTGTATGTGTGAAATTTGAATGACAGGATAAGCACAGTGGCTGCAGGCTGGGTGTTTGGCTCTCGGTGCATCTCGCTGACCTGCTGGCCTTGATCAGGCTGTTGCCAGCCGTTGACCACAATTCTCTTTTTCCTTATTGCTAGGGTTCCTTTCTAACTTGTGCTGTCTGGCTCATTGGGACGGGTGGACAGAGCTCTGCAGGACTCAGAAAACAGCAATCGGCTGTAACTGCTGGGTTTGTTAATGTGCGTGGGGTTCTGTTTTGTTTTACTTCTCAAAGTTCACAGGCTCAGCAATTTTTCATGTGGGATTTGAAAGGAGGGGAACTTACTATGCTGCAGATTTAACTTTTGAAACTGGATCCTAAAAAAGACTGTGTTCTTGCTGTGTACATTTTAAAAATAGTTGTTATAGATAATGATTAATTATCTCTGGATTTAGCCTGGGGAAGTTTTTAAAGATCTAATTAAAAAACAAAACCAACAAAAAATGAAACAGACCATCTTGTGTAGGCAGGATAGAATTGTGGTAGATTGTGAATGTTGCCAGAGCTCTATTTTGTCTACCAGTATGCAGGAGCAGATTAATGTTACTTACTGTTGTTTTCAGTATAGGGTCTGGTTTCCCCAGTCCATTCCAAAATCAGGATATGAAGTAATTGAATGCTTGAGTCTATTAATGCAGTTAATCCCCGCTCCTTGCAAACAGTTTGGGCTGATAAATACATAGGGTTGGATTAGCTGTTATTGTTAATACTCTTAATATGCTGCTTACTCCGATATCCAAGAGCCTTTAATCTTTCTGTAAGAAGTTGGTAATAAAAGTTAAGTTTGAAACGTGTTGAGAGTTTACGAGGGTAAGGTTGAGATTCATGGCTTTATTCAGATCCTGGCAGTTACAAAGCCTTGTATGTCAGTAAGGATCATGCCAGGACGTGTATTTTCTTATGTGTGGGGTGAGGACAAAGATGAGACAGCCAGGGCTGGGATTGGGTCTTGGTTTGTATTTCAGATGTGCTCAGAGAAGGTGTGCATGCAGGAGCACGATGCTACTGTGGCTATGGTATGAGTGCGCTCACAGGAATTGCAGTGAATAAATACTGTCCAAAAAGAGTTACTGAACTTCAGTTCTTTCAAGGGTGTACTCAAATGTACAAATGTATGTTAGACCTGCATAAATCAGGTCAGCAGTGTCAGGCCTACATGCTCGCACTTAATTCAAGGTGTTGCCACAAGCCCATGTTTTCCGAGGCTCTGGCAGGCATAGCCACCGACTGCCTGGGAGTGCTGCAGGACAGCATCGGCTGCATAATCCGGGGGGGAGGCTGGGCACCTGGGCTGTGAGCTCCCAGCACCTGCACTGGGAATCAGAGCAGTGGTGTCAGGGAATGCCTTAGTCCACCTAGGGCTCTTGGGAATGTTTAATTCCGGCACTGAAGAATAGATTATTTACACCTTTTGTTCAACTCGTTATACAAGATCCAATTGGCCAGTTTTCCTGTGTGTTCATGCTGAAGCTCAGTGAGTTTTCACAAAGTGAAAAAAATTGAGACTATTATTGATTAAAAATAAACTTTAGACAAAAAGAATATGCTGTCTATAATTCATATACTTTCTTCCATTTTCCATTGAATGAATCTAGTACAGTTTTGTGGGAAATGGAAATACTGGGCAAAAGATAGACTAGTTGTACGTTTGTTTTGAAAAGCTGCTTGTTTGCAGGATATTGGCAGCTCATGTGGTATCCATTTGTTTGAAAGCTTGCGCCTTTTCCTTATAGCCTGACCAATGCAGTAACTAGTATGACACTAATAGACTTCAAATAGAAAGTCAGCATGAAAAGAGGCTTTAGTGGGATTTGAAATTCCAGGAAAAGGTCAAAATCTCTTTGAACTGAAGGGTGGTGGTGGTGTGTGGTATGAGCGTCCTGTTATTCTGACGTGGATCCCACGTGGTTCTACAGGCTAGAGTCAAGTCAAGCTAGGTTTTGGGAATGGGCTTTCTATTTGTGGCTCCACTTATTGCGAAAGCACGTGGTAAATGAAAGGTTAGGATGAAGGCAGGCTTTGTGCTCTGTGAGACCTCGGGCCGTTTGTAGGGCTCAAACACACAGCTCGCAGTGGAGGCAGACTTCCCAGGCTGTGCGTGCTGGGGCTGCTCTGTGCATCGCATGGCCGCGATGGCAGCGGGCAGCACCACGAGGCAGCACGCTGGGAATGGCGCCTCATGGGCACAGTGCCTGCACTCACAGCGTGAGGCTGCCCAGTGCCTGGGGAGCTTTTGGGCTGCAAGGGGCGATGAGGGCAGGTCGGACGGAAACTCACTTTGTGCTCGGGAAAGAGATGCTTCTGAGAGTGCTTGTGAGCCTTTTTCTGGCTCCTTTCTTCTATTCTTCCCGATGCTGCTTGAGCTCAGTGTTCTTTGGCTGCCTATCAGAGAACACCCAGAGCAAACGGCAGCCTGCGGAGAACTGGAGTGGGAGAAGCCAGAAAGAAGCAGGCTGATAAGGCTGGGCTTGGGATCCTGAGTGCTGGGAGATCAGCTCAAGTGTGTGGATGAAAGGATTCGGCACAAGGGAGGACAAGGAAAAGATTACTTTCATTTACATTACAGAATGAATGAGATAATTTAACGAAGGGCAAAAACTGTGAGGATGGGAAGAAGGCCAAAGAGTCTGGAAGACACAAAATGTGCTGTATCTAGTTTTAGACAGAAAAATAAAGGGAAGATAAATGATCTTTCCACTTGACTGTTATCTCTAGTCTTTGAGAACTTAAAGTAATTTGTACAGAGGTGACTGGGGAGAAGCTGGGAGCAGAGAGCTAGCTTACAGAACCTTGCCACAAGAGTGCTAAGAGCAAAGCAAGGATGTTGCTGTGCCCGGGGCTGCAGGAGAAGCGTGGTGGTGGAGGCCAAGGCCGACCCAGCGGCAGGCTGGGCCTCGTGCAGCTGGAGGCGGCTGGGGCAGGAGCCAGTGTGTCCTAACCCCAGCTTTTTGGAAAGGAGTCCTCATTAGCAACCCTGGTAGTCTAATTAGATGTAACTGCAGGACATGGAGCTAACAGACTTCGCTACCGTGTTCCAGTGCTGCTCCTCCTCCTGATGTGTGCGTTTTTTTGCTACTGCTTCTTCAAAAGACATTATCTGGGAAATCTGCAACCTTTGTTCTGCACCTGTTAGTATTTTTTTTACATTTTTTTGTCACCTGTTGTTATGTTTCCAAAAAGTCTTGGAATTAAGCCATAGAACTGAAGAGAGAAAACTGGCTTCAAAAGGGAAAGTGCAAATCAAAAGCAAACTTAAAATACAGAGTAGAGATTGGGTCAGCAGGATATGCAAATATGTTGGCTTCTGTTAACGGGGGGTTGGATGTGGTTGGATGGATATGGTGGGATGGGCCTGTTTCTTCATTGGGCAACCTGATCTTGTGTGGCCCTGCCCACAGCAGGGAGTTGGAAGGACAGGATCCTTAAAGGTCCCTCCTGGCCTTAAATTGTTCTTATTCCAGAGCTGAAGTCCTGGAGATGCGTGGTGAAAGGCCATGGTGGATGCATAGAGCGTTCCTGTTGTGGCTTACGAAGCTTATAAGTAGTGTCTGCTGTAGCTAAAAATAAGAGGGAAAGAGAATCTGTTAAAAACTGATGATAATAACTGTGTGATATTCCTCCACACGAGTCTGTCTGCAGGCTGCTCCCGCTTCTTCACTTGCAGCTGCCTGCTGCAGGCATCTCCAGCACATGTAGCTCCTGTAGATTTATTTCAGATTGGTTTGAGGTCTTGAATTTGTTTGGAAACTGATTTTTTTTCTGTATCTGTTGGTATCATATCCAGTCAGAGTTGTGGACTGAGGTGGTGATGCTCTCCATCTGTAACACCTGTTCTTCATACTAAATGTTATTTGGTGATATCTGATAGCTCAAGGTGTTTGCTGTGCCTCTGTGGCACCTGCTACAGCAATGTCTCAAAGCAGTGGAGGGCTGGAAGTCTGGGAAGAAGCCAGGAACCCATCCTTTCTTAGGGATGACTTCGTGTTTTCACTTACTGGAGGAGATTCAAGAACAACATGGACATACAGAATTCTGCTGTGCCCTGTGCTGTCTTTTGGGGGCTGTTTCAGGGCACTGTGTGTCACCTACTTCTCTGCCCTGTTAAATATTGGAGCAGTGCAAACTTTGTGTTGCCTTGCACTGTGGTGAGCCTCTGCAGGCTGTTCACCTGAGAGATTGCTCTGACTGCCTGGGACCTAGTTTGCCAGGCAAGATTGTTGTCATTTAGCTGTGAGGCAAATGGGGGAACTAATACCACTTCCAGCTAGGTTTAAAAGCAAAGTAATGCTGTGCTTTGTTTTCTTCTTTGGGATTCTTGTAGGATGAATGCTTTAAATACTCCTGATTGGTAGCAATTTTTTCTCAAGTAAAAACAAGCTTAGTTACTCTGAATTAGCATGTAGGGCGTGTGTCCGAATTTACAGATGTGTATGCTGATTTAACTGAAAATTTCCAGGTGTGCTAAATGAAATCTTAGTTTTCTTCTGACATAGAAGGTCTGTGTCTGAAACTCGGGGAGGGTCTCAGTGGGGATCATCACACTCTGTAGTGCACTGCTTTGAGTTCAGGCGTGGGGTTTTGGGTTTGCTGTGACCCTGTAGGCAGCTGCTTGCTATAAGTACAGGCTGTAGGTAAAAATAGGGCTCTTCCATATATGTATATTTATATATATATTTTTTTTTTACAAATGGCTGATCTCTGTCCACTTTAGATTATTTTGCAGAATTAACAGGCCCTTGGGGCATCTAGTGGCTGGTGTAAATAAGGTAAAGAAAAGTTAGGACTGTGAGGCTTTTTGTTTTTAGGTGAAAGTTGTCTGTCACCCACCAAATGGCACTGTACTTTCAGTTTTGAAAACAAGCACAGCAGTGTTGGTCTGCCTGCAGTCCAGTGCAGGACTTGCTCATCTAGTCTTCATAACAGCCAGAAATGTTTAATCAGGAGTTTTGCAGATCCCAAGATCTTGCCTTCTTGTTGGATTAAATTTGGCCTTTTGGTTGAAATCCTGCAGAAATTGCACGCAACACATGTAAGCATGTTCCATCGTGATCTACATCTGTTCTGATTACAACCAGTACGTCCTGTGCCATTGTCAAAACTTACAGTTAAGAACTGGCTTGAAATCACAGCTGCTCCTGGTTTGTTTGTTTTCTCGTTGTTTCATGAAAGTTAGTTCTTATCATTACTCATGGAGTTGTCTCATGAAGCTCAAAATGAGTGGAAAAAGGGTTAAGCTTGCAAGAATAAGTACTTACAGAGACAACGTTCTTTAGGAGAGAATATTTTATCCCTTGCTTCATTGCCTGCAGTTTTTTGTGTCTGCAGCTTCCTTGCTGTGGCTCTGTAATATTATATGGCTGAGCGGAAGGGCACGAATGGGAGACAAGAATGTTTTGCTCTGTTTATTAAAGACGGCCCTGAAGTTGGGCCAAGCCCTGTCCCTCTGGCTGAGAGGTGGAGCTGTGCCAGGCGTGGGATGGGTGCACAGAGCCAGGATGTGGTGAGGGGCTGCTGGTCTCTGTGCTTGCCTGCTCTGAGCCCAGCAGCGAGTTGCCACAGGGAATGCTGAGAAAGCTCGTCGTGAGAGCATGATGGCACCTAGGGAGCGGAAGCTTCGCCTCCTTGTCTTGTAATATCTGAATTTGGGATCATGAAGAATGTGCAATCAACAAAAGGGAGGGGACAGCAGGGGACAGAAGTGACATTTGTTTTCCTCTAGGCTTTCAAAAAATTATTTTTTTGAAGCAATGTGGGTGGAGATTACTCAGTTCTTTATGGAATAAATTTGTAAGTGTAGAGTTGTGTTCAAATAATTGAAAATAACACATTTTGATAGGAAAATACAGAACAGTAATTTTGTGCTGGTGTTGGCCTCTGACCAACCACTGTCTGAACGGTTGCTGGGGGGAGGATGGGGGACCTCTGCTTTCCAGTTCCATGCGTTCTGGTGTGCCCCACAGACACAGACAACAGCGTTCCTGCTGTTTCTGTAGAAGAGTGATTTGGGTCTGTGTTTTCCCCCTACAACGCAGGAATTAGCAAATCTTGCCGATGATGTAAGTCAGTAAATGCTGTAGCTGTGTCCACGTTCAAGGTGTAGAAACCATCTGTCTACCTCTATAATTGTATCTGGTGTGCTGTATGCTTCATAGAAGGCACAACTTTGTACTCAGTATGTTTTTGCTGCTTCAGTTTTCATAACTTCTGTAATGATTTTGAACACTTCTCCTGGTTTGTTCTTGACAGGAGCACAGCTGCCTCTCTGAGTCCATTTGTTAGAATTAACTCTGTGTAATTTGAAACTGTGCCCTCAAATTGCAAAAACTGTGTGTCAGCAGCTCGCGTAAAGGTTTTGAAATCCCGGCAGTGAGTGTGTACTTCAGAAGCAGGGATTTTGATAAGTATCAGGTCTGTGGGTATAATTACTGGATCTTGTAAGAGTAGGGATGTAGTGAGGTCGTAGATGTAATGCATCTTTGTTAACTGTGGAAAAATTGAAAGCACCAAGAAAAGGGACAAGTGTTGTGATATTGTTGTAAAAATGTATTACTTTTATTCCTAACTTTTTTTTAAATTTTGCTTTTCAGCCAGAAAACTTGCAGAAGAATTGGCTTCGGGAATTTTATCAGGTAAGGTAAAACTTCCTTGCTTATTAATAACATAGAGATCTTTTGCTTTTGTGAAGTTGAAGTTCCTATATTATGTTCAAAACCAGTCTTAAAAAAAACTGCCATTGGATTTGTAATGATTAGTGTGTAGGTATCATTTGTTCTCTTTGACAATCTTCTGGTTTAAAAAACTTTGAGCGCTTTGTAAAAATAAATAATATACATATATATGTTCACATTTTTATTAAAATCTTAACAGTTTCTGATGGCGGTCTGCAGTAAATCAGCCGCCTTCTTTGAATTTGCTTGAAATTTTCCCATTTTAGAGTAATATAAAAAGTACTGGAACTGTATCTTAAACATGTTATAAGCTTAACTGCGTTTTTTTAAGCGTGAAAGCCACTCTAACACATTCTGGTTTTGCATTAGAGGTTTAGAAACCTTTCATCCTTTCTGTGTAGCATTAGTGCTGTTTTACTTCGATAGTTTGTATGACATCTACCAGAATTGATAGGTTCTGAAGTTCCTTTATTCATTATTAAATCTCTTATGTAAAAATGGTCAGCACAACAACATTCTGCAGTTCAAGTTTTAAAGTGAAACTGCAGCAAATGCAGCAAGCTGGATTTTCAGTGTTTTGTTACCTTTTTGTGACTGGAATTATAATCTCGGAATTATAAGGTCAAGGTTCCAATGCCATTTATGACCACCATTGCAATACCATACAACACTGCAGCTTCTGGCAAGTTTAATGCAATTGCAATGAAATGACCAGACTGAGATTCCATACTATCTATCAGCTCCACGACAGATGAGCTTATTTTTTTTCTTCTGTCTTGATTGATTAGTGGTGTTTAATCTGTGTGGGTTTCCTTGGCTAATTCTGGTTTAAAAACCTTTTCACATTTAAAAAAAAAAAAAACAAAAAAAACAAAAAAAAAACTCTTTCTATGAAGGGAATATATTTCAATAGATGGCAGCCTTTTTTTTTTTCCTTTAGATAACTGAATATTTTATAGCATCGTGTTACTTCTGCATATTTATCAACAAGACTGTGCATGTTCAGTTGTTACTCAAGTGGGGTGTGCGCTATGGAAATATCTCCAAATACTTTGTGGAAAACAGGAAAAGGAGGAGGAGAAATGAGCTGCTAGTATCCTAGAGCACAGAGCACTGACGTGGAACTGGATTAGGTCTGTCTTTGTCCCACTGAATATCAAGCACACCAGGCTCAAAATAGGGAGAAATGGTTCCTTAATGGTCACACGTGGCAGGTCGAGTCCAGGTGCGGACCAGCTGAAATGTAACTGCGGTAGCCCTGGGCCCATCCCTCAGATACAGCAGTTCTGCTGCCTCTTCCTTCCCACTCTTTCTGCCTTCCTTATCTGCAGTCCAAGGAAGCTGTATTTAAAAAAAAAAATAAAAATGTTGCCAGTTTTGCTCATCACCAGTAGGGAATGACGCAAACAGTCCTCAGGAAGAAAGCAGGAGCCTTGAATCCTTCCTCCTCACGTAAGTGCCTTGGGTAGGATTGCTGCTTGCGCTGTTTGCTGCTAATGTGGTAGGAAGTGGAATAAAACTTTAAGGAAGAGACTAACATGCTGTGCTAAAAGTAGCACAGCACAGTCCTGATGTTAGGCTGCGTAGCAACCCAGTACGTGTAGAAGTTCAAATATATTTTTATTCAAGTTCTGCATGCTTGAAGTCCTCTGCAAATTGAAATTCATCAGAAGTGCTGAAAACTGGCTTTTAAGAAGGCTGCTAATGCTTCTTCATAAACTCAAAAACCAGGTAAACCACAGACCGCAACTTTTTTCCATTCTTCTGAGGAATTCAATTTGCATATGTGGTTGTGTCACTACAGTTTGCATAACTTCTGAGAGTGAAGTCCTTGTGCAAGCTGTCTGAATAACCTCTGCAAAAATAAAAGTACTTCGTTAAAATGTTTCTAGAAATTAAGCCCGTAATGTTCAGTTTTGGGCTCCTCACTGCAAGAAAGACAGTGAGGCCCTGGAGCGTGTCCAGGGAAGGGCAGTGGAGATGTGAAGGGTCAGGAGCACAGGGCTTAGGGGGAATGGCTGAGGGAGCTGGGATTGTTCAGTCTGGAGAAGTAGAGGCTCAGGGCAGACCTTGTTGCTCTCCACAACTACCTGAAGGGAGGTTGTAGTGTGCTGAGGGTCGGCCTCTTCTCTCGTGTAACAGTGATAGGACTAGAGGGAACGGCCTCCGGATGCACTGGGAAGGTTCAGGTTGGACGTTAGGAAATGCTACTTCTCTGAAAGAGTGGTCAGGCGCTGGAATGGGCTGCCCAGGGAGTGATGGAGTCACCAACCCTGGAGGTGTTCAAGGAACATTTGGGTTTTGTGTTGAGGGACATGGAGAGTGAGAGCTATTGGTGAGAGGCAGATGGCTGGACTGGATGATCTTGTAGGTCTTTTCCAAGCTTGGTGATTCTATGAATGTCAAATAACACATTAAGAAACATTTCTATGGCTTTTTCCTGTTTAAGTTTCAACAACTTTAAATTAGGGATTTTACATCAGGTCACTTAATTCATGTTTTATTGTAGGTTACTGCTATATGTCTTTCCCAGAACGTAGCATGTGAAAGACTTTAACGCTTAAATGGCCCATGCTAAAATTTTAAGTTTGTGCCACCGTTCCATGGGCAGTCTGATCTAGCACCCTGCCTGTGGCGAGGGGCTGTTGGAACATGGTGATCCTTGATGTCCCTTCCAACCTAAGCTATTCTGTGATTCTGTGGTATGATTCTACGAGTGCCATATAATCACAGAATCTTCCATGTTGGAAGGGGCCTTGGAAGGTGCCACCCCCTGCAGTGAGCGGGGACACTCAGAGCCCATCCCCTGTTCCAGGCAGTCCGCAGTGACCACCCCCACCTCTCCGGGCAGCCTGTGCGGTGTCTCACCGTAACACACTTATTCCTTATGCTCAGCCTAAACCTTTTCTCTTTTAGCTTGAAACCATTTTCCCTTGCCCTACGTTAAATCTTGCATATTTTTGTGTTAAATTACAGAATTTAACCAAGAAATGCAGATGAAAAAAAAATTAAATTTTAGTGTGTAATTTCATCTTACAACATAGCAGCACTCAAAGCTCACTACTTTATTACCTTTCTGAGCACTGTTGATAGAGCTGATAAATGTTCTACTGTTTTACTTGGATGTATCAGTCCCTTGTGAATTTGATGTCTGCATTTTGGATGACAGCTGACTTTGTATTTTAAAATTGGTCTACTATGAAAAGCTGGATGGCCTTCTGCCAGTTCACAGCAGTTGCTATTTTTCCCCTAAGGAAAAATAAAGCACAGTGACGGGGCAGTCCGGCAGAACTCAGCCCAGCTATTTATGGGCCCTGGCTCCTGGCACAGCCCCAGAGCTGCTCCCAGTGCGCTGCCTGGGCACACAGCTGGCTGCCTGCGGGAACGGCCCGAGCCTCAGCCTTGCTGCTGCTCTGGCTTCCCATTGCTGGCTTTGTAGTCAAGTTTTTCCTTCTCACTGCTGTATTTTTTTTTCATTTGGTTCCATTGGTGAGTACATGGTGAGAATGTTGTGGTTTCGTAACACTTTTCCTTGTGAT
>JAOWBP010003659.1:30358155-30368314 GCA_028571105.1 Tragopan temminckii
GTTAATCTTCTGTTTCAGCAGGAGAGAAGCGGTGACCTGGTACTGGAATCGGATTGATTCCTCCTTGCTTTCGTTATGTAAGCTTTGGTTTTAAACTTCGGAGTCTTAATGGAGGTCAGGTGAGAGAGATGGTCTGTGAGTGAGTGAAGGAGAGTGAAGCTGGGGCTCAGAGCGTCACCCCGTCCCATCCCTGTGACAGCCCCTCAGAGTGGTCGGAGCCCTCTCTGTACCACCCTGAGATGTTCCCTGGCAGCTGGAAGGGGAGCGGTGCCCAGTGGGTGCCCGTGGGGCTGCAGCGTCCATGACTGAATCTGCTGCCTGGTCTGTGGCTGCTCTGCATTGCTGGGGCTTTCAGTGACTCATCCATACCTCATTTCAGATATGGTAAAGAAGCTGAAACGCTTAAGGATCCCCACAGAGGATCTCTGGAAAGTCAGGACAGCGAGTGCTGTCCGTTCTGGTGCTGTGTTTAGGGGTGGGTATTTGCTGAAGTGCTGTGTTGGCATTACATTGCCAAGTGTCGGGCCGTAGCCAGGGATTCTGGTGCCAGAGACGTGAGGCGCAGTTCTGAGCTTTGGTGCTGCAGAGGAATTTCTTATGGCAGTACCTGTGCAAGATATGGCACCTGTGCTTGGATGACACGTGCTGAAATGAGGCATTGACCAACAGTTGCTGCCCTTACCCTTGCTCTCCTGAAGCAGTGCTGTATTCATTGTAACAAACAGTCACGTAGGCAAAGACCAGGGGAGGAGCAGAACTGCACCAGCGAGCCCATGGCTGAGAAGCATGAGATGCACAGCAAAGCCAGGTGCTGTGAGTTTGGGTGGGAAGCTGAAAGCCAGGTGTGTGGGTACAGTGTGGGCAGGGGCTCTGGTGGCTCCTTTAGGGCTGCACTTGCATGTATGTAGTACTGCCTTCCTGTGCCTTTACCAGCCTGTTCGCAGAGCATGCTGCGTTGCCTGCTGGAACTTGCAACTCAGTGCAGAACCTCTCTGTGCAAACAGTGCATGGAAAGAGATGCTCTTTTCCGTGCCTTCTCTGGCATAGGAGTAGGACACCTTTTCTAAATTTTGAAACGGTCACTTCTTTCAGCTGTAGAAATGGTTGCCTTGTCTCAAAAGAGAAAAATACCGCATTGTTAGGACGTGGAAGCTTTTTGTGGTGTGTTTTCTTTGTTTTTGTGGAACTAGCGCGTTAGCTGTGCGGCCATCCGGAGGTGCCCACTCCACCACCCTGACCGTCTCCCTCCATCTCTCACCCTGCTCCAGGTCCGGGCTGTTCTGCCTGCCGTCCTCCTTCCCGAAGCCCGAGGATCCTCCTGCCGCCGCCTGCGCCGTTCCTGCTGATCCCACGCGTGGTGAGCCGCAGCCGCAGCCCGGGGACGACCAGGTGCCGCCGCTGCTGCCCGCGCCGCCCGGCGCTCTGCCGCCATACCCGCCCTACTTCGAGGGAGCGCCGTTCCCGCGCCCGCTGTGGCTGCGGCACACCTACAGCCAGTGGGTTCCGCAGCCGCCGCCGCGGGCCATCAAGAGGACGCGGCGACGTTTGTCGCGGAACAGAGACCCGGGACGGCTGATCATGAGCACCATCAGGCTGCGGCCCAGGCAGGTGCTCTGTGAGAAGTGTAAAAATACCCTGAACCCCGAGGACGAGAACGCGGCGGGGCAGAACGCTAAAACGAGGAGGAAGCTGAGCATTCAGGACAAGGAACAGAAAAAGCACAGCGACTCAGAGTGCGTGGAGAAAAGGAACAAAAGAGAGAAGAGAGAGGATGACAAGTTTGCCGGGGAGCTGGTACATCGAACACCAGTTATCAAAATATCCTACAGCACGCCGCAAGGGAAAGGCGAGGTGGTGAAGATCCCCTCCCGGGTGCACGGCTCAGTGAAACCATTCTGTCCTGAACGGCTGTTGCAGAACGGAGAGGAGGACCGGGAGGAGGTCGGAGATGCTGAACAATGTCAAGAAACCAAGGGCTTCGCAGACAAGGCAGCGGGCAGCCAGCTTGCTTCCATCCCCAAACTGAAGCTGACGCGGCCGGTGCATTCCAGCGCTGACGTCCCACCTCCAAAGATACGGCTGAAGCCCCATCGCATCAACGACGGTCAGAGCGTTTCTATCTATAAGGCAGAACTTATCGATGAGATAAACGTCCTTCAGAACAGCAGGGAGACAAATCCCGGTGCGTTTTACACCAATGAACCAACAGACAGAGGTTTGGCTGAGATCTCTTCAGGGAGTTCGGGTGAAGATGATGACTTTAAAAGGTTTCCCCAAGGTAAAGATGGACACGATAACTTGGCTTTCCTTATGAATTACCGGAAGAGAAAAGCAGATTCTTCTAGCTTGTCGGTGTGTAGTAATGACAGTCTAGACGAATCCAAGTCTTCTAGTTCAGAGGTAACATCACCAGAAATGTGTGACTTTTTACCTGGTGATGATGCATCCGTCTCTTCATCTTCAAAAGATGAGCGTAAAATTGTGCCGCCCTTGACAGTTAGGCTGCATACCCAAAGTGTGTCTAAATGCGTCACTGAAGATGGAAGAACTGTAGCAGTGGGGGATATTGTTTGGGGTAAAATTCATGGATTTCCATGGTGGCCGGCACGCGTTCTTGACATAAACCTTAGTCAGAAGGAAAATGGGGAGCCTTCATGGCGAGAAGCCAAAGTTTCGTGGTTTGGTTCTCCAACGACTTCATTGTTGTCTGTTTCAAAACTTTCTCCTTTCTCTGAATTTTTCAAACTGAGATTTAATCGCAAGAAGAAAGGGATGTATCGGAAAGCTATCACAGAGGCTGCAAAGGCGGTGGAGCACCTGACTCCAGAAATAAGAGATCTCTTAACGCAGTTTGAAACATAACTGTGCACCAGTATCAGGTGAGTGCTTGCTGGGCCAGTGCTTCCCTCCGAGAAGCTTCCGTGTCTTTTTTTAACCAACATTCCACTGTTTGCATTTCTTTTTCTAAGAACTGATCTCAGCAGTTCTTAGACTTAAATGCCTGGGTGTGAGTAGGTGGTGGTAATTTCAGAGGTGGTAAGAGCTGTTAGCTCCACAGCTTTGGAAGGACTATGGGATCAATGCCCAAATCCCAGAGGGGAGCACAAAGCAGCTCACCCCTTCAGGAAGGGAACAGTGCTTGCTTGGAGAGCTGATACAACTGCAGTGGTATGTGAGAGTCATTTGCAGCTGGGATGTGGTGAGTACTGGTGGTAACTGGGTTGAGACAGAGCTAATCCTGTCAGGCTGAAGGGTCAGCGGCCCCAGGCTGTTTTCTGAACTAAGACTCTTCCTGGAGTTGAGGTTGTATTTATCATACCTAGGTGCTGATACCAAGCAGTTACCCACAAGAATTAGATGCTTTTGAAGGTCCTTTCTTCCCCTGCAGTTACTGCAACCCCTGCGCTGTTTATTTCTTATGATGGCACTTTCTTTATGACTATTGAAAATGATGCTACTAAAAACCGGCTGCTGGGGAGCAGTATTTCACAGCGCTCATGGCTTGGCTTGTTGCAGCGTCGGTGCATTGCTGCAGGCTGGTCAGGATCAGCAACTGCTATTCTTTTGGTCTTCACCTGCAACCTCTTGGAGGACATAAAATTGGGTACATGAAAATAGGAACTAATTCTTTAGTACAGATGCCTCTGTACTGTACTTCTGCTGGTCGCAAGTGTGGAGGTGGGTAGGTCTCCTGCCACACCAAACAGTCAAAACTTTGTCCCTGATGAAAATACAGTACCTGTAAATGCCGGGCGTGGTGTGACTGGGAGTGGGATGGCCGTGTTAACACTGGTGCTGCCTGCTGCACTGGCCTCAGTGAAATCCATGGGGAAAATTCCATCAACTTGAGTAAGATCTGTAAGATCTAGAACTGTTTCACAACCTTCCAGTTGTAGTTTCCTAGGTGGGACCTCATCTGTGATACTAGTAAACAAGGGGATGGATTAGTTTTTAATCTGAAAACCATTACTTATCATTAGGAAGAATCTTGTTGTCAAATGTATACCTTTTACATAGTGTCCTGCGGTGGATTTTTACTGGTTCATTATGTTGTCCTGTAAGCTTTTCCCCGAGTTTTCTTTCTCATGCCAGAAGGACTGTTTGTGTGCATGAGCCAGTACTGCTCCTGCTGCAGGCTGCTCACTGTTCTATACCTCAGCAATTGGAATGCAATGGGACTGTGATGGGTAGTGCTCCTATTATCCTGGGGCAAAAAAGGTCTTTTGTATCCCTTGCTGTGGGGCTTCACCATTTGCTGGAGAGTGATGAACTTGCTTGAATTGAGTTATTCCATCCCAACAAGCCTCGTTGGAGTGTGTACTGAGATTGTGGCATGTTCGTCTTGTGGGCTCAGGGTTCACAGAATCACCAAGGTTGGAAAAGACCTTCAAGATCATCCAGTCCAACCATCGGTTCTGGACAACTGGACAGTCAGTCAAGTAAGAATATGTAATGGCAGCAGCAGCATTTAAGCTCCGGCCTTGATCTTGCTGCTTAATTGTGACTAAAAGCTTTATTATATTGAGAGTGTTTGGATTGGACCCAAATTTGTTACTAGCTAGATCTGGAGCATAAATAATCCTAATGCTCAGGAGATGCTATCTGTGCCAACCAAAGAATAATGGCCAGAATCCATGGCTCCTGGATAAACCAGTCTGGGGCCATGTCAGCAGGTGGATGCTGTTGCCTGTGTAATACTGTGGGCTCTGCTGTCCTGTAGGCACAGAGAGAGGATGGAGCAGGTCTGTAAACTGAGGGGAAAGAGAAGATGATGAGAACAGCGAGAAAATGATGCGATGACCATGGTTACACCATACCTTTCCTTCCCTGCGTGTTCTTTGGCCAAGCCTCCCCATGTACATACAAATGCATTGAGGCATTTACCATGTACTGCTGTTGTGTTGGTGCTCAGCTGGCTTTCTGGGGTTGGTTTTCTGTCTTAATTGTGTCCGAGGTGAGCTGCCTACATGGTGATTGGACAAACATTTACTCAGAAGAAAACGAGAAAAGCAGAACAAAACAACTTCCTGTGTTCCACGTGTACTATATTTGCTCAGATTCCCTGCCAAAACCACGTGCTGGGGCTTTGATACGTCACTTGGATGGCAGCTCATTGGTTCTGAGCTTTGCCCTCTATCTAGTTCTCTTCCGCCAGGAGCACAGAACTTTATTGCTTTCCTTGAGTGATCCTAGGGTAGCTCTGCAGCGTTTTCACCAGCTGCTGGTTGACTGTTCTTTCCTGAATGTTGTAAGTTAACTTTTCTCTCATGTTTGCATTTCCTTAGTCCTAGGCCTTGCACACTGACACCTGAGCTACAATTAAATGTCAGAAGGCTCTGGTCCTTGACAGGCAGCACAGGCTCGGATCAGTTACAACTGTTTCCAGGAGCAGGCATGTGGCTGTAATACTGCACTTTGCAGCTAGAAAAGTCCACTGTGTTCTGACTTCTCCAGGAGCTGCAAAAGGGCCCCTTGCTGTGCTCAGGAGGTGCGTCCAGCATCTGCACTTTGCTCTTGACTGTCCCAGGCACTGCGGAGCTTTGGAGCTGCTGACACATTCTGTTGTGGATCTCTGCTGACATACGGTGCTGTTCTGTAAGTCACGGAGGGGTACTGCTGGAAAAAACATACAAACCATTCAAGTAATTTGTGAATGCATGAAAAACAGCAAGCAACTGGATATAAAAAAAAAAAAAAACTTTTTGGGTTGGAAAAGCTGGTATGACAGTTTTGAGTGTTTATTATTCTATCCTTATTCTTTTGCAAGGAGTGTACTTGATTAAAGCCCTGTCAATGTCTATTAAGCCAGGGTTTCTGGAAGAACAGCAGGGAGGCTAGCAGCTCGTAAAAGCCACGTTGTAAGACACTTGGTTCAGAGTGTAGCCAGGAGAAAAACACACATTCAGCATGTTCTCAGGCCTTGTAGCTTCTGCTTTTGTAGCCTCTGTGCAGGGCTGCCACCAGCCTGGCACTGCATGTGCTGCAGAGATGGCTCCTGCTTCGCAGCTGAGTTTCTACTGGTGCCACAGCACTGATACTGGCTCTGCTCACTCTGAGGCTGAAGGCCATTGTTAACAGCAGTACCTGAAAGCAGTGACAGCACCAGCAGATGAGATGGCCTCACTGGCCTGGGCCTGCCCTGCTGGCTCTCAGGTCCCATGTTCCCTGGGGTTGGAGCCAACACTTGGCCCAGCCCTTTTTTTTTTTCACAGAGCCCAGTTCAGGTCTGGGATTTGTCTGCAGAGGTGGGGGGTGTGGTCAGAAGGGCTTTCTGGGGAGTGGTGAGGCTGCAGCTGGTTGCTGGGGTTGCATTTCTCAACAGCCTCCACTGTGGGAGGTGCCCAGGAACCAGGGCCCACGTGCTGTGGCGCTGTCTGTGCACTCTGTAGCTGATGCTCTCCTGAGAACAGGAAGCTCTCTTGCACTGTTGCATTTGCTTTCTGCTCACTTTTTTGATAACATCATATTTAAACTTCGTATTTAGTCCTGCAGCTGCGTAAACTTCAAGTTCCTAGAGCTAAACAATTACTCTTCTGTTATCTTTCGCAATGATTAAAAAGCCAGCTTATCTCAGTTTTTATGTAGGCAGCTCTTTAATAGTAAAACTCTTTACAAAAACTGCTTGTAGACTTTCGTATATGTCTCTATATGGAACAAGCTTACAGTATGTATATCCATTTTCTTTTCCAGTCTGGAATGTCCGTTATTCCCCCTTCCCCCCAGGCATGCTGTGGCTGTGATACCATTAAATGTTAAAAAGCTGCCTTTTTGAGGATTTTAGTTGTACTGATATTAGCTAATAGACCTTCCGCATCCATCCATTCAGCCATTCGTCAACAAAGTACCCTGCAACTACATACAGCAGAAATCAAAGCTTATTGCGTGCTTGCTATATATAGTAAGCTCTAATGTAAAATTTGGAACGTTGGGTTATGACTTCACCTTCAAAGATGTTCAGGGTCCGTGTGTGCATGCAGCCAGCGCTGCTTGCCAGCAGTTCATGAAGCAACATAAACCAGTCTTCTTTTTCCTTTTACTCCTTCTCTCTGCTCTACCAGTGGCACCAAAAAGGTTATATAACTGCATAGAAAGCTGTGGTGATTGCTGTGGTAGCTGTAGTTCTAAAAACACCTACCTGGTCACGTGGAATATTTCAGCCCAGAAGAGGAGTGCTCGAGATTTTTCTTGGCCTAGTTTCTGGAAGGTTCAGTCAACTAAAACCAAGCATCCTGCTTAATTACTGCCTCTCAAAAGTCTTCCTTCAGACAGCTTGGAGTCAGCGTTGTGTACACTGACACAAAGTGGGAGAACAAGTCTGGAGCAGCCTGCACTGCATACCTCTGTGCCTGGTGCTGGGGACTGCAGCTGCACCTCTGGCGGTAGCCTGCTGACTGCCCTGCTTCTCATAGCACTTGTGTGTTTGTGACCACTGCTGCTGCATTTGCAGGCATCTGGATCTGAGTTTGTACCACCTTTTGCCCCTTTCCTTCCACTGCCCTAGGTGTATGGTTTGCAAATGTCAGTTGGCCATACGTTGTGCTATTTCTAACTGCGTGCAGGCTGCACGGATGCCCAGGAAAAGAACGTGATCTGCTTATGTGAGCTATAACTTCAGCTGCCAAAGGAGATTTGTGTAAACTGAAGGGCTCAGCAGCTCTCTTTGGGAGGACAGCAAGATCCCCTCCTGTGCAGTGGGAACCTTCGAGTGCCGTGGAAGCGGTGAGCATGCAGTGGGAGGCTGAGGAGCAGCAGAGGGCTGGGTGGCCTCCTGCAGCCCTGCTCTGCTTTGAGAAGTGGAATTTCTGTCCTCTTTCCTAACCTGTATTTATTTACTCATTTGGTTTGTTAAAGTTACACTGTAGCTGGCTACCCTTTTTCCCAGGGAGTCTGGGGAGGTGAGCAGATGGGATCTCAGGCTCAGGGATTGTGACAGGCAGCTTAGAGGTGAGCGCTGGGCAGCAGCGTGGGTGAAGTCCTTGCCTCAGTTCATCCTCTGTCTGTTGCAGTTAGGCAGATGTTTGCAAAGTTTTGAGCACCCTGAAGTTGCACCTATAGAAAGACTGATTTATGCCGTGAAGAAAAGGGGACATTTGGAAATGGGAGTGCGTTGTATAGAGACGGGTACTGGTTCCTTTGGAGGAGAGGAGATTAAGGTATCTTCAATAGCCATGCATCATTAATATCTTGTGAAGGTGCTTGGCCCACGAGGCTGGGTGACACAGTGGGCTGGCAGAGGTACTTCCCAGTTCAGTGCTCAGGCATGAAAGGCAGGGAGTTGCTGAAAATAAAGCCTTAGACTTTGAACCTAAAAATTGATGTGAAAACTGTTATATATTGAGAAACATGCAAATCGTTGATTTTCAGCCTTGATACATAGGTAGGATTTTTTTTTTTTTCCTGAAAGTGCCCTTACTGATGCAGGTCAACATGAACGAGAGCAGGTGTGTGGGCTGAGTAACAGATTCTCTGAGTTCTGCCTGAAAAAGGCAGCAGAAGCTGCATACACATATCCCACAAACTAGTTGAAGGGGAGTCAGTGCCTGGCTCATTTGTTTTAATCTGCTTGATGCATCTGTTATGTACTCTGCACCTACTTTTAAAGAATATCTGGACTTTGCATTAGCAAGTTTAGAAAGTCTTGCATGGCCTGAGACTGTAGGCTTCTTGTGGCTGTCAGTGATGACAGAGACAGTGTCTAGTGCCTCAGCTTGTCCTCCATATCTCGCAGTCCCAGCACCCCAAGTCTAGCTCCTCAGTGAGTTGAAAGTGCTCTCTCTTCCAGAGCTTTCCCTGCCCCTGAGCAGGAGCAGATCCTGCCACACGTGGCAGTGGTGAGGTCCATTGAGTGCAGGAGGGCAGGGGCTGCAGCTCCATCTGTGCTGAGGCTGCTGGGCTGTGCCCTGATGCGAGCAGTGCTCTGGTCCTCGCATGGCTCCTGGGTCTGTGTGAGCAGACACAACTCATCTCACAAGGGCTATGTGTACTTTCCAGCATCATGTGCCTCATCTTTCCCACATCGTGCTAACTGCCTTGCATTATCTATATAACCATTTCTTTGGTTGCTGGTGTGTGTGTCTGTGTGTCTTTGTGGAAGAAAGAAGGGAAGAGTAGGGTATTTTTTAACGAAGGCTTTTTTTTTCATTAAGTTGAATATTTTCTGAAGAAAATATTAACCAATGTACCAGGTCCTGTTTAATCTGCATTAGATTTTCACTGTTGTGAAAACCTTTTTCTTTTTGTAAAGTGTGTACCTTGTGTGCTTTCTGCAGTTGAAGAAATGAATTGTAGCCAAATCATTGGTATAATTTCCTTTATGAACGGTGACTTGCTCTGTTTGATCCAAGCTAGTAATTTGGGCTTCAATGCAGAAAGCCCCAGACCTGATGCTGTTTCTCCCCAGAGCTGCTGGGCTGGTGGGCTTGGTGCTGCAGATGCGCCTGCCAACCCACAGCCAGCCGTGCATAGTGCCTTGGGATGGCTGGAGGTGAGGTGCTAGCTGTGATGCTGGCCTGCAGCCTGCTTTCTTGGGGCATGGCAAGCACAGGGCCTCTCTGCCTGTCCCCTCAGCTTCTCCTGATCAAGTGTTTCAGCAGCACTGCCTTCAGAAGGAAGGACAGTCAGGAGCCAGTCAGAGCCTGCCTGAAGCCCCTGGAGTTCTCGGGTGCTGGCTGGGCTGCTGCAGGTACCAGCACTCAGTTCCCCTCAGCTTGCTCCCAGGTCTGACTCTCCCCAGAGGGGAGCTGTCTGGAGGAAGACCGGTCTGGCAGTGCTAACTCTCGGCCTGCTGCTAATTGCGTCCAAAATGAGCTACGCGTGTGGAGAAGGCGAGCAGGTCCCTGCTCCTTCAGCTCTTGGCCTGCCTCGGTGGGCAGCGGAGGGCCGCAGTGGGAGGGTTGTGAGCTGCCCTGCGCCCGGGCTTGTCCAAAGGAGCCCTTGAAGGCAGCTGGGTGCATGCCTGCAGCTCTGGGGCCCGGCCTCCTCCGGTCCTCAGCCCAAGCCCTCCGGTGAGCGTGGCCCCGTGCAGCAGTGCCACAGAGGATGTCTGGGCGGCCTGCCCCTCTGTGAGCACAGGGCCTGCCACAGGCCGGGGCCTGGCGCTGCTGTTGCGGGGCCTCGGCTCCCTGCAGCAGGACGAGGCAGGGAGCTCCGCTGCCGCTTC
>JAOWBP010003659.1:30376991-30392985 GCA_028571105.1 Tragopan temminckii
TCTTTCCAAGAGATCCCTGTCTTTTTTGTACTGGGGAGCCCAGAACTGGACACAGTGCTCCAGATGAGGTCTTACCAGGGCAGAGTAGAGGGGGAGGATCACCTCCTTCGAGGTGTCAGATAGGACACCTCCACCTCAAGGTGTCCTGTCTGTCTCTGAGATGGCATCTCTGCTGGTAACCCCAAAACGTTCCTAGATACGTTCCCAAATGGTGCAGAGTGACCTATTCCTACAGAACTACAGCCTCTGTCCTGAGCAAAGCAGCAGCACACAGGACCCTGCTGGGAGGTGTGTGGAGCCCTGGTGAGTCTGGGCCACGTGCATGGATTGCCTGGGGGAGGCAGGCTGGGCTGGGCAGACACAGGGGCTGGTGGGGCTCTTCAGTTCACAATGTTATTCTAAGGCGCAGGAAAGTTCCCAAGCACTGTTACCTCTTCTGTAATCTAACAAAGCTTTCTCATTCACAGTAGCTGCAAGGAAAGCCCCTCTGGCTGTTGTGAGCTGCATGCTCTGTTGGTCACAGCCCATGTGCTGGGGGCACAGGTGTGCTGCTCGCTGATTGCTGCTGCCTTCTGCAGTGGGACTTGTTTCGTGTGATACTGTGTTCTGGGCAGGTCCTAGATTAGGGCTCTTTGCTACTGTAATACTTTTGGTTGTTACAGATTTCCTACATTGATATTGATGTGCATGGAATTCCTCCATTATACAACATACATCCCTTTCTTCCTTTCCCACTGGCTGCATGGATGATAGGTACCAAGAAAAGGGTGCCGGCTTGCCTGCTGTGTTGGAGGTTTTGCTGAAGCCACAGCAATAGGAAAAGAGCACTGCAGGCTTTTCAGGACAGGCTGTGTTGGGCAGCAGCGTGGCAGTGACAGATGGCTGGAGGCACTCACAGGCTGGCTGCAGGCAGGCTCTGCAGAGCTGTGTATATCCTCATTAGTGAGCAGTGCCCTGGCTGTGTAGCAGCGGCCCAAGCCGTGCTGCTCTGTTCTGCCAGCTCTGCTCGCACAGCATTCAGCAGCATTTGCCTTAATCACTTGCCTGTATCCTTTGCAGTGTTTCTCAGTCGCAGGGGTCTGAGTGCAGCTGGCAGCAGCGTGCTGGGCGATGCTGTCCTGTGTTGCTTTGGGTGATCTGTCAGCCCCCTTGGCAGAGGCTGTGTGTCCATGGCACCGTCACCTACAGGGTGGTATTTATAGCCAGGTAGAGACGTGATGTGCAGAACCAGCTCCACAGCAGCTGAGCTGCTTCAGACTTGACTCCTTGCATAGTGGACAGCCTGAGGTGAGATGGCACAGTGATGTGAACCTCGCTGATGGACGGTGGGTTGCCTCGATCAGTTATTGAAGGCTTTGCATTCCCTGCTGTGCAGCTGTCCCTGTCAGAACTCCCAGGTCCTCTGCGTACCCTGGGCAGCTTCTCCATGCTGTGGGGTCCTCAGGAGGTCACCCAAAAGCTGGAGGAGAGATGGGGGAATTGTGCCTGTGACGTAGCAAGTGGTTGTCAAAGCCTGGTATAGTCTTACAAAACACTCGTGTTTTGACAGGACAGCTTTTCTTTCTTACAAAGTCATGCTTCATGAGCTATTCCCAGCCCACTCTTCCTCCTACCCTTCCCTACTGCTCTCTTGTCCGTGTGCTTACCATCCTAACCATCTATAGCAAGGAACAGAGTAGGAGCAATGCTGACAGCTTCAGCACGCGTTAGCTGCCATCCTGCAGTGTCTGTTCAGTGCTTCTGTCTTCTCTTTTTTTCAGCAGGGAGAACACCGGGTTTATGTTGCTTGTATCATAAACACCTTCAAAATGCTTGTAATATAAACTGAGATGTGTTTGGAGGCTGATGCAGGATAACTCCATCTCAGCTATCTTTGCTTCTTATGTGTTTCTCTGCATGTTTATTTCAGATACAGCCATGTTTGCCTTTATTTATCAAACTTTGTTCTATGAATGAAGAATCTTTGGAAGGGGAGCAAAAATCTAAAGGGTAACAGGACAGTTTTGTTGTTTATCCATGGCTGTTCCCAGAGTGTTTGTCCCAATTTGCTGGGTCTGTGTACCCAGTGGAGAACCATAGGAACCAGAAGTTCTGAATGTAATAGTTTGAGGAGATAAAAAAAAAAAAAGTGTTGTCAGCCACGATGTTCCACCAGGTGATCTCGGATGTCAGTGGCCCAGAGCCAGCCAGGCTGTGCTGTGGGCTGCCTGGCACCCAGCACGTGTGCCTTCCCTTCCCAGGGCTGCCAGCGGCTCGCTGGAGAAGTCGGGGAGGTACTGAACTCTGGGTTAGTCACCGGGCTGCCCTGCCGCACTTCCCCTGCTGTGAAATGGGGGTGATGGTACTTTTATATAATTTTTTAAACCCAGTTTAAGGGAGGGGTGGGAAGTCAACGTATAGGAGCGTGATAACATTACTGCTTCTGCCTGAACGTTCTTTAGAGTAGTTTAGGAATTCTTGGGAATGATGAAGGATCTCAGCAGATGGATAAACTTTAATCAAATGGTTCTGAAAAGGATGCTGAAGGGTTGAGCCCTGCTGTCCTCCTGGCTGTGTGAGCTGTCAGAGCACACTGCCGTGTAGCTGTGCAGCACGGGTGGCTTCCACACTGCACCCAAGTCATGTTCAGCTTCAGTGTTTGTCAGCACGATAAGAGAGGCTTCGTTTCTCCAATACTGAAGTCATCTGCATGATTCATTTTGATAATCTGTTTAAAAATAGATTGTTTCTTCATACAAAGCTATTTTAAACATAATTGTATTCCCAAATAGTTTTTTAAAAGGTGCATTTTCAGAGCAATTCATTCCTCCTGATAAAGTAGCTTTTCTGTTTCTGCAACATATTTTATGGTTATTGGAAGTAATTTTCTAATTTGTGGATCATGACTGTGAATTTGGGTAATTGTAGTTCCCTTAGCAAACTTGCTAAAATGGAACCGCCGGTGCCACATTGAAAAACCATCAGTGTGGCTGTGTGGTGTGTTGGGAATGCTCGGTGGTTTGAGAAAGGTGCTTGGATTTGGGCTCTGTGGGCGTATTTCTTCATGAGCCCACCAGCACTAATTGCACAACAGTGCAGTGAGACTCTGTGAAGGAGATGTGCATGTTTGGTTTGATGCTTTTCTGTTACTCCAACGCTGCCAGTCTGTTGTTAGTAGGTTGTAGTCAATTAATTCTTCCTCTATGCCTGTACACATTTTTCTTTGGGTCCATTTGTCTGCCTGTGCTGTTCTTGCTGCTCTGTGATTGCGGGTCATTGCTCTCCTCATGCCTTCTCCAGGACTTTCCTCCATCCATAGGACTTGGGTAGGTTGAGTCATGGAATCATAGAATCACCAAGGTTGGAAAGGAGCTGTAAGATCATCCCATCCAGCTGTCCCCAGGGGGTGATTCTGCACTCATCCCTGCAGTGACAGGAGAGCACAGTCTGTTCTGCAGCCAGAACGTGGTGCACATGTGCTGTGGTTGTGTTTTCGTTGGCCTCAGTGAGGTTTGGTGTCTGAATCACCGCCATTTCAGTGCTGCTTCAAAACGAAGGCTGAGGCAGTCCTGGCTTTCAGTTTGAGTTTGCCCTCAGCACGCTTCAGGATAACAGTTCTTGCTGAAATTTGAGAATTCCAGTTCTGCGTATAGTCTGTGGCAGGGAAAAAAGTTTGTGTTTTTTGGGTGTTTTGTTTTTGTTTTGTTGTTGTTGTTGTTGTTGTTTTCAGATTTGAGTTGAATTTACCTCGAGTAAGTGTTGGGGTGGCAAAACTCATTTTTCCCTACGCTATTGGTGAGTTACCGGTTAGGAACAGATGAACAATGGCAAAAGTTGGAATGCAGTAGAAGAGATGGAAGTTTCAGGTGCATTTGCTCTGTAGTTTGGTGAGATTGTAATGAGTTTGCAGTGTGCTGGGATGCCTCACTGAGTGCCAGGTTGCTGCAGTGTGGGCACCATCTCCTTGCTGTGCTCAGACCATCACAGAATCATAGAATCGCTCAGGTTGAAACAGACCTTAAAGATGATCGAGTCCAACCACAACCCAACCATCCTACCCTAACTCTAACAGCCCCCTGTAAATCACGGCCCTGAGCACCGCATCCAAATGGTTTTTAAACACATCGGGGGATGGTGACTCAACCACCTCCCAGGGAGCCTATTCCAGTGCTTGACAGCCCTTGGCGGTGCTGGGACGAACCTCGTGGTGCTCTGCTGCTCCTGGAGAACCCCCCAGCCTACATTAGCTCTCATTTCCTTCCATTACTTGCATGCTGGTTTTTATTTTGTCTTTTTAAGTGCTCTCTGTCAATATTGCTGTAACTGACGTTTCTGGAGAACTAATGTAAAGAAGCTGCTAATCACAGTGCAAGATTTGTTTTGTAACATTCCTTTCAGCTTTAATTGCTGGTAATTTAAAACCAAATAGCTGTGCTATTAGTAATGTATTTGGTATTTCTGCAAGTCAGGTTTTACAAAAACATTTTACAAGAGCAAAGATGCCGTTCTGTACTGCAAGGCGTGGAGCAGAGCAGCACACAGAGCTCGGAGCAGTCGGTGTGCAGGAGGTGAGGAGTGCTGTGCCAGCGAGGCAATGTGAAGGCACCCCCTGACTGAGCTGGGAGTCTGCTTCCAAACAGCCCACTACAGAACACGTCAATTGGAAATAGATGCCACGACAAAACGTACCACCTTTCTGTTAGAGACTTCTAATGTTTGTTTTGAGAGGTGGAACAGATTTCAACTCTGATAGTTCTGCACGGATCAGAAAGTTCAGGCTTTTTAGCCAACTGAAAGCATTATTCTGAAAATGTAGTTACCAGGAAGAAAAGAAAATGCAATTTTATTTCACTTTTTTGAAGCAGTTACTGGGAAAGACAGAAAATCTGTTTTCTGACACTGTTGCCTATTTTGTATTTTGTTCCCATTTCACTGGACAGAACCAAAGCATGAACAGGAAGATGACACCATCAGTCATCGTCTGCGTAACTCAATGTATGTCCTTACAAGTACATGCTGTGCAATATGCCTTGTGTGTTCTGTGCAGGGCCCAGCAGGCACAGGATGAGCACTGGGGCTGCAGACGTTTTGTACGATGCACAGGAGTAACTTACTGAGCATTTACTTTGGGGTATGAGAGCAGCAGGAGCTGCAGCAGGCCTGGCAGCCCTCGGAGAGTGAAGATTGGTCGCTCTTCTGCTTGAGGTTTGGAGGCCCTTTGTTTCCTTGGGCAAGAGCAGCTGATGTGGGACTGGGAGAGGGAGGCAGGATGGACCCAGTGACTTCCAGTGTGGAAAATCAGAATGTTAGAAAGAAAAGAAGGAAAACTTGAAAACAAATTTCTGTAAACAAACAAACAAACAACATTGGCCTGCTGATATCATAGGTTCCATTCATTTGAGTGGAAGCACAAGAACAGGAGCAGAGCAGTGGTACCCATTAGCTGAGCTGCTGTGAGACAGTTCTATCTGACAAGGGAGGTCATCAGCTTAGAGAAAATAAGTACTTTAAATAGGGGGAGGAAAAAAACATGAGAGATCACAAAGGTGCTCAGCAGCTGGAGAGCGTAAGGGCAAAACAGGTAAAAGCAGCAGCGTGCAGACAGCCCCAGCAGGAGCAGCAATCTGACTTACACAAATTTGTGTGAAGCATCTTTGAAACCAAAGCACAAAGTGTGTGCAGCCATGGAGGAACACAGCACGTCCTGAACACATGCTGTGTTCCTGGCTCTGCTGGAAGGGGCACTGCCGTACTGAGACAAGGTGGAGGTTCCTGTTGGAAGGCACAGTAGCTCTGAGATAGATGTAGAAGTGCGTGGAACGATAACCCTGGTTGGTTGGTTCTGTGTGCGTCTGATGCAGACTCTGGAATTGAGTTTGGACTTTTTCTTCCACATGGAAGGCTCAGTTAATGCAGAGAAGGCCCAGAGCACTAAAGTTGTTAGGAGTCACTTTCAAGGAGAAAGCAAACTTTGTCATGCAGCTCAGTCTGGTCGGTGTTTTCTCGAATAGCTCGAGATTTTTGAAAAGATAACGCATGAGGAGCTGTACAGGTAGCGACCTTCCCATCACAGCACTGCTAGCACTCACGTATAGAGAAGTACCAATAGGTTGTGGCTCTAAAAACAGCAAGCTGAAGAAAAATAGATTTGCACAAGTAATAAGGTACTGTATGGTATCTGCCTATGTGGTAATAGTAATTATCACAGAAATCATGGTAAAGGCAGGAAGTACGCTCATCCCTCTGACTCGGCTGCCAGGCACTTCTGAAGCCTCTTGCATCCCCCAACGCGTTACTGAATGGCAGTGCTTTTGCAGGAGCACTGACTGCACTGCCAGCCTCGAGTCGGAGACGCTGTCCCCTTGAATTTCTGCCTAAAGATATTGTACAAAAGGGATTGAAATCCATCCTCTGCTTTCTTTGTGCATCTGGGAACGGCAAGCTGCTCTCTGCAGAGCCAGCTGCTTCAGGTACGCTGGGGATGCCATCTACTGTAATCTGTTGTGGGAAGAAGTGCGAGCAGGGAATGCTTCCCTCGTTGCTTCTGTCAGTAAGGAATTTCTTCCTGCCCCCATCTGATGGGGCAGCACAACGGTGGGTCAGTGCTGGGCCACCACAGCCAGCAGTGAGCCCTAAACCCCAGAGTGGACAGGAGGCAGCTGTGCTTTGTGCAGCAAGAGTGTGGTGATGTGCAGCAGTGGTGTGTGACGTGATGTGACAGTGTGTTCAGCAGAGGCTGTCCTTCAGTCAGCAGAGAAGGAGCATGAGAAGGGCTGCATGGTGGCACTGGGTTGAGCAATGGTTCGTGTGTGTGCTGGTGCTTCTTGAGCACTGTGGGATAAGCGGGCAGAGGGATTGGCCTTTTATAAGGGATGTAGAATCAGCATCATAGAACACCTTGGGTCAGAAGGGACCCCAGGGGTCATCAAGTTCCAAGCCCCTGCTGCAGGCAGGGCCACCAACCCGCAGGGGTCATAGGGGTAGCAGAAATGTTAAGGAAACAAGGTGTGCAATTAGCAGGAAACCAGGGGGGAGAAATGAAAAGGAAGAACTTGAGTTACCAACGAACAGTGGAGCAGCAGGCTTTGGGCTGGCCTTGGAGCTCTGTTCTTCCCTTGGGGTGGGCAGATCCTCGGCAGGAGGCAAACAGAGCGTGGGAACACATGGGGAAGTTGTGCCTGCATGTCACAGGGTGGGTGGGGGCATAACTGCCAGACCTGCACGCCGTCTGAAGCGTGGCACACTCTAAACACCTGATGTAGTGTGAACATATTCTGCCCTCCATAAGAGGTTTTTGCATGCTGTTTGGTGTTTTGTCCACATGCAGAAAACTCTGAAGGCTTCAGTGTGTTCCTATTGTTGGAGCTCACGTTCCTCACAAACGAGCACAGTTTGCTTTTTGACTTCAGATCACATTTTTCCATCTTTTCCCTCACTATTGCAGCTGTAAATTTACGTTAGGAGGGTGAAATTTAAAAGCTGTCGGCATAGAAGATGCAGCATCGTTTGCAGTATTTGTGGTCAGACTCCATGAGCCATTAATAATGGAAATACTTGTCATAATGCCTTCCTTTGCTATAAGGAAACCTAATTACTATGGATGCCATTGGTATCAGAGTGGAATGAGGGGTGTTGAGATGTGCTGTCATTAAAGGGAACACAGGAAATTTGGAGTGCGAATGAACCACTGAAATGCTGAGCAACGTGCAGAAATGTGAAAGTATCAAAATGCCATGCAAACAAAGTGAAAATACTGCTGTAAGGAAATGGGTGTGGTTTTGCATTTACCTTAATGCCGTGGATGGTGCCACTGCGAGGAGCCCTGCGTGTTTTCAGAACTTCACGTGCTTGCATGAGTACTTCTTTTCTTGATATCTGTTTGCAATTTTTGTTTTGAAACCAACTATATCCCAGTACTGCTTGTTAATTACCATATTTACCTTTAAATGTTACCACATCTTAGCGTTACATGAGAGCAGGTATTGATTTGGTATTTCCATCAACTGCAGAATAGTTCGTAGAATCAAAATAGGAGGAAGACTAGGAGTGAGAATAAAACAGCATTTGTGATTAATTTTCAGTGAAAATGAATGTTCTTGCATATTCAGAATTATGCCTTCCACGGGCACCAGAAGCATTTTGCTGACCACTTGATATCAGGGTTGGAATATATGGAAATGCTTCAGTGCAATGAAAGCAAAGTGCCTGCAGGCTCTGAGTGAGCCCCTGGGAGGCAAAGCGCTCGGAACTGGGCAGAGCTGCTCAGTCCTGCATGCATTCTTCCTGATCTGAGTCCTCTTTACAGTTGGGAAATCAATTTACTTTTGAGCACACGCAATAGTTATCAAACTGTAAACGTGTGTATATACGTGTGTCCTTTTTCCGTAAGGTTAAGGAAGTAGAAGCCCTCGGCTCACACAGCCATCTGGCTGCATGCAGTTGTGTTCTGTCCCAGCTCTGTGCCAGTGCCACGTGCGTACAGCCACGAACCAAATGGGGCTCTTTCGGTTCTCCTTTTAAATGCTGCGTAGATGGTGAGTATTGGCTGTCTCCATTTTGTCAGGGTAGGATGAGCTGTGCTGCTCGGTGATCGCAGCTCAGCAGCAGCAGTCTGGAGCTCGTGATGCTGCCCTGAGGTTTGCATGGGCGGTGGCAGTTTGGCTGTGCGGGTGGCAGTTCCTGGCACTGCTGTATTGCTTTCATTGCTGCGTGGACCATCCCTGTGTTTTTCTGGGTTCCCGTGCGCGTTTCTTGTGTGCTTCCTTTCAAAATAAAGGAGGAATATACTTGAAGCATCAGTTATTTGGCCTTTTAGCACCCTGCGGTAGTACACAGCCTATAAAGTTTTGAGGGTTTTTTGGTGTTCTTCAAAATAGCAAATCAAAAGCTTTTTTTTTTCTGCTGGTTTTTCTCTGAAAAAAAATGTGGGGTTGCATTCTGTTCCACTTAATTCCCACGGGAGGGATTGGAGTGGCAGAACAAATCTCAAATATGGTCTGGAACAGCTTTGTGACTTTATTGTGCTATGTTTAATGTTAGCTGAGATAGTGGTGTATTTAAAGACAATCCCATGGACTTTAATATTTAGAATCTGTGGGCACACAGATGAAGTTTGGGAACCTTCTGTAACATGCAGCAGTGTTGTGCTCCTCCCACGTGCCCATCTGCTCGTGCTGGATGGGAGCAGTATGTAAGCAGTAGTATATACACGCTGCATGCAGAGAGGATGACAGAATGTGCCTTGGAAGAACGCTTTTCCTCTAGAATGTGGGAAGAGGGACATCAAATCCAGTGGGTTTTTTCCCTCAGATCCGGGGTACCTGCTGAGCTGTTTGTCTGGACCCAAGCCTCCATCCATCCCATGGTATCCCAGCATCGCAGCTGAGCACGCTGTGCAGCAGTTTGGATCCTGCACAGTGTGTGTGGGGCGCAGTGGGCAATACTCAGAGCTGTAACTGCTGCTCTGTGTGCTGTGGGTGCCCCAGCAACGTACTGATAACTGCACCTGTCAGTGTATGGCAGCCAGCACGGGTCTGATACCCTGCACGGGTCGTGGCCACATACATGTGGGAAATCCCTGAGTAACTTCAGTTACACATGAAAATTGGCTCCTGCGGCGCCCTCATTTTGGTAGTTACACCACTTTTGGATTGGTTGTGATAAAACCTCTGCTGTTTTGACTGCAGACTGCACATGGACACTTGTATGGTAGTGATTATTGCATGGGAGTGCTCTGCATTTTTGCTTCCTCTGCCATATAGAATGTATTTTAACTACTCGTCCTGCAGAGAGCTCTCATTCAGTCACAGTTCGTGTAGCTCTTATTGACACCCAAATCTGCTCCGAGAGATTGTAAGAGCTGCAGAACAGTGAAGTGGGAGCAAAAAGGAGCAGACTGTACAGCCTTGATTCAATCCTTCTGTACCTGGTATTGCACCACTCTTGATTTCAAGCAGAGGTTCTGGTGCAGAGCTGAGGTTTGCGGTCCGTGCCCTACTCTGTCAGAACCACGTGTTGTTATGCCATGGTTCTGACATGGCCACGTGTGCGCTTGGGGCAGACCCCCATCCCGCTGTGAGGCAGCAGCCCTGGGCCTGCAGTGTGCTGCTGCTCTGGGATTGGAGTTCTGCAGGGCGCAGAGGGCACAGGAACTGTTAAACTGTTACATGGGAAGCTTTACGTGCTTAAAAATGATTGTGCTTTGAATCAGCTCCTGGGTGCTGGAATTGATGATTTAAAAGGGAAAAAAAAGAGTGAAGAGTTGACAAAGTTGAGATCCATACATTCCCAGTCAGGGGAGGCCATGCTGTGCTCCTGTGCATCCACGGGCTGCTGGGCTCTTCCAGAGCACACCTTGCTGGAGCTTGGCAAAAAATCTTTGAATGAGAAGAAAAAGGGGTCAACAAATCACAGTCCTGTCAGACTGATGGTGCTACCTGAGCACTATTTTTCTTAGGAAAAATCTGAGTGTAATTGATACGTAGGATTACACTGATCTCTCTTAATTTCAACAGCAGTGCCCCCTACTGAACTTGAGGGATGTGCTGCAGTGCAGCTTGGATGTGTCGGATGAGTGGCCTAATGAAGAAAAGCAAAGAAATTATAAAACGTGGAAGTGAAGAACTTAGGGCTGACCAAAGCTTAGTGCAGGGAAAGGGTGCTGGGAGAAGGAGCAGCTCTGCTGGCTGTCAGTCCTGCGGGTGGGCTGAGCTCCGCAGTGCTGCATGGCAGGGATGGATCCTGCAAGTGATGGAAGCTCTGCATTTCTCGTGAGAAGTGTAAAAGCATTTCAGTATGCAGTCAAATGCATTCGAGTAATTTGTATTTATGGCAATGTGTAGAGTACAAAATATTTATCATTTTTAGGCTTACATAAATCTAGTGTTAATTCTGGAGAGAATGTTTACATTTCCTGATTTTAATTCTTCTTCCGTTTGTATTTTGCTAACTGAACCCTGGGGAGAATATTTGTGATTTGGTGATGCAGGATAACAAAGGGCTGTAGAACCTTGCAGAGAACTGAATCTTTCATTCCTTATGTATGTGGCTGCCTGGGAGTTGCTGAGCCACGGCCTGGGGCTGTGATTGAGCACCTGGAGGAGGGACACAGCCAGCCCTGGCAGCACAGGTGGAAGCAATTTGGCTGTGGGACCGGAAGGGTGGATCCTGGCTGCGTCCCTCCTTAACCTCATTGAAGGCTGTCTGCCTAGAGATCCCTCCTTTGGAGTGTTGGGTGGCCCTGATCCTGCGCAAAGCAAATCTGTCTTTAACTGGATTGTGGCCGCTGCCCTTTTCTGGGTAACTTAGCGCTGGTTCTCTGCCATCGCCTTTCCCTTCGGTGGTACAATAAGTAGCTGATGACACAATAACACCTGATGCTTGTTTGTGTCTTACAGATGTGTTGTTTGTCACATCTCACAGCACGCAGTGAATGCAAACCTTCTTTGGGAGTTTGAATCCTTTCTGAAATAGGAAGCAGCAGTTTGTGCAAAGGACAGAACCACCACACCGGAAATATCCTTACTTTTTGTCCAAGTATTTCCCCTATTTGCCATGATAGCGATACATATATTTTTTTTCAGCAGTGCTCAAACGCTTTTGTTGCTCCTTGAAGATTTTTCCCAATAGCAGTTTTTGGTAAACTGGGGCTCTCCCACTGATTCTTTAATACTGTTCTTTTTGGTTAGGTTCCCCGTTTCAGACAAATAGGATTTCTCTGCTTACAGTGAACTTTCCCTTCTCTCTCATCCCCCCCCTTGCCCCCTCACGTTGTTCTCTATACGTTCCTGGTGTCACTCCCATTAAAGCAGTATGGCGCTGCAATGCAGTGTAATAATGAAAGCTGTGCACCTGATCAGTGTGGCGGGGGAAAGCCCTGGCAGTCAGCAGTTTTGTGGTGTGGGAGATAGGCTGAGCAGCTGTTCTGTGCGTCTGCCACACAGTGCTGCCCTGAGCTGTGCGCAGCCCATACCCACACATGGGGCAGTGATGATCTCCTGGTTGTGATTTTTGTCCTGCCCTGTGCCTTCACAAAGGATCACAGGTAAATACAAAGGCTTCCTTTGCCATGTGCTTTTGCCATTGTTACATTCAGTGCTTCAAGGAGAGCGCTGCCTATCGCGTGTCTTCCCAACTTGTCCAGGGAACTCCGTGAGTTCCCATTCAGCTGAGTAGAAAACAAATCCCTTTTGATTAATTCATGCCTTGTGTTGTGTTTTGAGCTTAAATTGAGCTTCATCTTTGCTGACTGCAGGCTGCAGCTCAGAGAGTGAACAACTGTGCGTGAGCCAAAAAAATGTGATGTATATATAGTGGAAAAAATACACATATTGAAGAAATGTGTCTTAACACGTTTGTATCTCTGTATTTGGTCATTACGGTCTCTTCTAACCCATGTGATTCTGTGATTTCACTCTAGGAGGAAAATGTTGGGAAGACTTCAGGAGATGTGTAAGAAAACTGAGGGTGATGTATGCTGGTAATCGAGGTGTTGTTCGTTGGGTGGTGATGTAGTTGGCAAACATCTGAAAAGAGACACTGGAAAAGAAGAGAATTGCTGTTTATTTACCAGGCAGTGTTAGGATGAGGGGAAGCAGCCTGAAACTTGGAGTAGAAATGGGAGCTGGAGAAGTGCTGTGGACATTCAGAATCGGTAAATATAGTTTTAATGAGGTATTTATTGGTGAGCCTAAGAAATGTGGTGGGTCACACTTACCCAGTCGGTGTATTTCTTGTACAGCTGTCAGCCTTCTCGTTATGTTCACTTGGATTGCTCAGTATCAGAGCTTGTCAAAGTTAAACCGCAATTCAGAGATGCGTTCCCTGTCTGCTGGGCCATTAACTGCTCTGTCCTGCTCTCTGCTTGAGATCCCTGTCCTGCTCTCTGCTGCTGTGCTCCTGCTCTGAGGGATGCAGTGCAGGTGGGTCTCTACAGTTTTCCTCCTCCTCTGGAAGTTAATGTTGCATGGAGGCTTTTGGTCTTATGTTTCTCAGTCTTAGGCTTTGAAATTTTGCTGCAAATTTTCTTTTTCATCACTAAAGAAATGCTTCAGGGGCATCAAAGCTGCGTGAGGCTATTAAAGAGCAGAAAGAAACACTGTTTAGATTTCCACCTACAGCTGCAGATACAGAATGTACCAGAGAACAGCAAGGTGGAGCGCTGGAAAATGCAGTCCATTAACTGGGTTTATTTTCTTCATAGCCTTACGCTTAAAACTTCAGAGGACAAAGCCAGCGTTTTAACTCGCAGCACTTCAGAAGTCCACGGCTTGGCAGGCCGCTCAGCTCCGTGCCCTGCGGCTGCTGCCCGGCACCCGCAGCCCAGGAGCAATGCAGGAGTCGTGGATCTTCGGGCCGCCCCGAGTCTGGAGGGGATCCAACGGCCGGGATCCCTGGGGGCGTCTGTTGGAGGATGAGGTTTGGATTACTGAACGTCCCCAATATGAGATGCTGCCTCTGCCAAAGGCAGTTTGGAGTGGGCTGCATTCGCAGTGATTGTAAGCTGGCAGGGTTGCCAGGAACGTGTGAACAGCGGCACAGCAGAGGGGGGGGCTTCACTTCTGGTTCCTTTTGGAGCACGTACAAAAGCCCTGGAAGGGTTTTTCCCCCAAAATAACAAACTTAAATATCTCTAACAAATTATGGTATTTGTTTTGCCTTTAGATTCTCATTCCTTCTCTACAAGCACTGCAAAATACGAGATTCTGAAAAGAATACCTGTGGTTGTTGCAGTGCTCTCTTGAGAAAGGAGACTGTAGCCCAGAGTGAGGCATTTGGAGATGTCATTTAAGGAGCCTGAAATGCTGTTTAATTTTTCTCTTGCTTTGGAGAATTCTTTAATCTCACTTCACGACTGCAGGTGTGCTACTCTTAACCTTGAACATGTGGAAATACGCTCAGTTTATCTGAAATTTCAGCAGGTTTTAAATTACAATGAGTGATACTCCTTGGTTCTAAAGAGATATTAATAAAGTCTAAGCTAAACTAGAGTGTATCTGCTTAGCAATACCCGGTGCTCAAGTGCAAAGAATCATAGAATCACTGAGTCACCAGGGTTGGAAAAGACCTCCAAGATCATCCAGATCAACCATCTACCTTCCCACTGCACCTCATCCCTCAGTACAACATCTAATGCTTCTTGCACACCTCCAGGGCTGACGGCTCCACTGCTTCCTGGGCCTTTGTGCTACAGATCTCTGACCTTTTGTAAAATTGGAATTCAAAGTCTCACACAACCCGTTTGTTTTCATATTTCAGAAGTACCAGCAGGGCAGCTGCACTGCCTGCACTCCCGGCTTACTGTGCTGTTCTTCCTTTGGAATCATCCTCTGAAACTAATCTGAATTAATAACTGAATGCATCAGTGCTTGGAGAAAAGTCTCTTGGAACTGAAATGCATCAGATAGACGGGAAGGTTTGCCATCTAACTGTAGGTATGTAACACAGGTGCCAGAGTGAGGAGCCTGAGCTCCTTGTGCACATAACAGCGGTGGTCCCAGTCATCCTTTTCTTTCACCCGTTTTCCTTGAGTCCTCAGGAGCCCAGGTTTACTCATGTGAATACCACCCTCTTTAACCTTTCTACCCATGTGTGATATTTTCCAACAACTAAGTGGTATCTCTTCATCCTGGCAGCAGAACTCTGCTTAACCTGCAGAGCCAGAGGAACATATCAAAGTGGTGTGCTAGCAAGGGAACTGCATGCTGACCCTTCCCCTCAGTAAGGAGCAGTGAGCTGAGGTTCATACTGGGCTGCGTTGGCAAAACAAGAAATTTTGATTTGAAGAGATGTTTTGGATGTGGTGCTGTATGCAGTATGACGTGCAGTACAATGTGAATGCCTCTGGAGGTGGTGGTTGGTTAAGTACAAGTGGGATCTTCTTCCACTTCATGCAGCTTCATCAGAACTCTTGCCCAAGTTTCATTATCAAGTACTCAACTGATTTTCTGAGACCACAAATCCTGCTGTTTCTTGGTGTTCTGGAAATGGAATGAATGCAGGATGTAAAGCTCCTATCTATGAATGCAGGATGTAAAGTTCCTATCTCAGGTCCTGCCTGTAGCCAAGAGCAAACAGCCGCGCTCTGACGGCATGACAGGTCTGCAGTGCAGTTGTATTCGTAGCAGCTGCAGGCACGGCTGTGTGCTCTGGCTCAGCGGGCAGCACGGTGTCCAGCGGGGAAGCATCTCATCAGCAACTTTGCTGGCGCTCGTGGCTCATTCTGAGTGCTGGGTAGGATTGATGGTTTATCCTCGCTGTTCCGTGCCCCGACTTTCACGTTGCGTGTGTGTACACAGAACTCACACGGCTCACACTTCCCTCTTTCCCTCATTCTTTGCCTTAAGCTGACGATGAGAGTGACAGAGTTCTGGGAGCTGGTTTGTTAGCAGTGCTCCGTGCCGAGGGTCATCACAGCGCGCTCAAAGCAGCGGCACGAACGCGGCGGGCGGCGTGAGAGCGGAGCGTTTGTGCTGCGAGCGGGGCGAGGGCCGAGCGCACCTCGTGCTGGGCGCTGAGCGCGGCCGGCTCGGCTCACACTGCGGCACGGCGCTGCCCGGCAGGCAGGTGGTGGTGGTGGTGGTGGTGGTGGCGGCCAACCTGCCCAGCGCCGTTAGCGCTGCGGGAGTTCACGTAGCACAGGAGAGAGCTGGGTTTGGATTGAGAAGGAAGGGGGGAGCGCGTTGTGGCAGCGCGCCTCGAGATAATCCTCGTGTTTTCCTGTTCCGTGCTCCCGCGTCTGTACGCGGGGACGGGGACGCGTTCGCTGCCGGAGAGCAGCTGGAATTTCTCTTCAACTTTTTCTGGAGCAGGGAAAAACGGAGGGGAGAAAACCGCTGGCGGAGCTCGGTGCGCTTTTGGTGCGCCGTTCGGTGCGGTGCGCGGAGCGCCAGAGGGCAGCGCAGCACCGCAACTGCCGGGCTGCCGCGGGACTTTCCGTTCGCCTTGACCGGTAACTTGCGAGGGGCGGTTCTGGGAATCGATCGGCGCTGCTGTAGGTCGATAAGCCCCCGGGGCT
>JAOWBP010003659.1:30396361-30413516 GCA_028571105.1 Tragopan temminckii
CGGCTCCTCGTGATTGATGTTACGGGACGCGCACGAACAATAGCGATGCGATAAATGCGTTTTCCGAAAGGCAGCGCGGTTGTTCGTGGTTCCCCCCGTGTTTGCACGCTGTCCCGCAGCAGCGCGCAATGCTGGGGCGGTCGGCGGCCCCGCGTGCATCCCTCGTGTGTTTGTGCCCCCAGCACCGCCCGTTGAGCCTCGCTGATAATCGTTAATATAGCAGAGGGTCGGAAAGGAGCCCTCTAATTGTGCTGCAGCTCTCTAATATTTCTGGTTAAAGATCTCATCAATCTGACAGCGGCTCGCAGCCTTACTTTGAAGGGAGGAAAGGCCTCGAGGCGTTACCACCTCCACCGAGAGTGGAAAAGCTAATTATATCGATAAATTAGCAGGTCAATGAGATGCACTTAGCGGTGCTTGCAGCCCCCAACCCTACATCTCACCGTGAGCAGCGGGAAGAAACCCTACATTTGTTTTTTGTCCACTTAGAGCGAGCAGCTTCTGATCAAGGGCGGAAAGATTGTCAATGACGACCAGTCTTTTTATGCCGACATATATGTGGAAGATGGTTTAATAAAGTAAGTGAAGTTCTGTACTGTTGCTGCCAGGCAGATCCCAGTGCTGTTTAACTTGCACGAAGCTCCTGTCTCTGGGGCTGGGCTGGGTGTTCATCTGAATGCTGTGTTCAGGCAGATTGGAGAAAACCTGGCTGTTCCCAGCGGGGTGAGGACGGTGGATGCCTATGGGCAGCTGGTGGTGCCGGGCGGCATCGATGTGCACACGCGGCTGCAGATGGCTGTGATGGGGATGGCCTCTGCTGATGACTTCTACCAAGGCACGAGGGCGGCCCTGGCAGGAGGAACCACGATGATAAGTAAGATGGGCAGCGCTGAGCTGGGCGCAGTGCAGGGCCTTTATCACGGCAGAGCTTCGTTCTCCTCCTAGCAGAGAAATGTTCGTTTTTCTGTAGTAACCGAAGCATTAAAAAGCAAAGTAGAATGCATGATGTGCTTCTCAGTAACCTCCTTTTGTGATACATGTATATTGAACACACCTAGCTGTTCCCGCTTCTCCTCATAGAACCACAGAACCGTTCAGGCTGGAAAAGCCATCTGAGACACCCAACCCCACCCAGCCCACAGTGCCACTGCCCACATCCCTCAGTGCCACATCCCTGCAGCTCTGAGCACCTCCATGGATGGGACTGCCCACCCCTGGCAGCTGTGCCAGTGCCTGGCTGCTCTCTGGAGAACAAATTGTTTCTAATACCCAACTTGAATCTCATGACGATAGAACAGAAGAAAACATTAATCACCATTTCATATATTTTTAATAGCTATACAGCTATATTTATAAATTTATCCGCTTTGTTATGAATGTCAGTTTTGATTTCTATTTGTTCTTATTTTGATCCCAAAGCCCACAGCAGCACCCGTCTGAGGGGAACTCAGCAAGCCCTGCCCCAGCTCCGTGCATCCGTCTGCCCACCCAAGGGGTGGAGGTGTCCCATCCCTGCAGACTGCCCAGGGCAGGGGATGGGCTCTGAGCACTGATGGAGCTGCGGGTGTCCCTGCTCGCTGCAGGGGGTGGCCTTTGGAGGTCCCTTCCAACTCAAATGGTTCTATGATTCTGTGCATGTGAATTACTATCGGGGCGTCTCCTTGGGGCAGTGGCTGCACTGACCCCGGGAGCTCCTCCAGCCACACGGCTGTGCCCAGGCAGCCCCCCAGCGCTGTGCCGTGTCTTTCAGTGGACCACGTGCTGCCCGAGGCTGGGACCAGCCTGCTGGCTGCCTACGAGCAGTGGCGGCAGCGTGCTGACAGCAGGGCCTGCTGCGACTACGCGCTGCACGTCGACATCCCCCGCTGGCACGAGAGCCTGCAGGAGGAGCTGGAGGCGCTGGTGAAGGACAAGGGTAAGGGCCTGAGTTCTGGCTTACGGAAACTATTCAAATACAAACGTTGGAGGTTGGGCTCGCAGTGAGGTGAAGCGTTGGGCTTTTCCCGGAGATGTCCTTTGTGTTCTAATTCCTGCACGCTCTAAGCATCCCTTGGATGCAGCCCAGGGAGGTGCTGGCCAGGCGTCAGGAATTTGTGCCTGTCATTAATTCTTAATGCCGAGTTTGGAACTGCATTTTGCTTTCAGATATGCTAATGCAAAGCTAAATGACTTCAGTGTAATTTGCAGTCTTGCAAGCAAGACCTTAATTGGTCATTTAACATAAAAATTTGCGGTGAATCTCCTATTAAAATGCGGAGCAGCTGAGTAATGGACCATTTGGAGCTTAAAAGAGATATTTTTCATATGTACCTTCTCATGAAATACAGTTTGTTTGTGGTTTGATCGTAGTTTGGAATTAGTTGTTGTCTTTATCCATATTCTCAGGCTTTGACTCTGCTCCACGAATCGTGTTCTACGTTCAATAGGAACAACAGGGATTGTGTGCAATGCTATGTGCAAAGCACAGTGTGCCTGTTTCTCTACTGAAATAGTGCACTGAGTAACAGTGCTTAGAAATAAGAGAGGCTCATGTTGGTTTGCTCTCAGCTGAGCCCACACAGAGCTCAGCCATGCCCAGGCTCTGAGCTCTGAGCTTTGGCAACCACTGCACTTCTCGCTTTCTCTTTCCAAGGTGTGAACTCCTTCCTGGTGTTTATGGCCTACAAGGACAGGCTTCAGTGCACCGATGCCCAGGTAATGCAGACAGCTGCGGTGCAGTGGAAGCAGTGACCCACAGTGAGCAGAATCCATCGTTGGTTCTCTCTTGGCAGATGTATGAAATATTCTGCATTATTCGAGACCTGGGGGCCATAGCCCAAGTGCATGCTGAAAATGGAGACATCATCGAGGAGGTATTGTGCTTACATTCATTCAAACTGAAGGCTGATTGGAGTAACTTGGTGTGAGGCAAAACGCTGACTTAGCAGATGGGCCGTAGTGTCTGACAGGAGGTGCCAGCATGCTTTTAGTGCTCATTTGATGCTGCAAAATCGATAGGAATATGTCCAAGTGAGACAGGGAAGCAGCCTGCTCTGGACACTATTGCTGCGTTAAGACAATCAGTGTGCATTTTGCAGTGCATGCTGTCTGCTGGCATCACCTGGGTTGTTCAGTGTAACGCCTCTGGCAGAAACCTCACTGCGTGGGCTGGCAGTGAGCGGTCTCTGGTTGCTCGTTGCACGTTAACTGGGATGTGAAGAGGCTGGGGGCTGTGGCTGTCCCTGCATCCCAGCCCTGCTCCCGCCTGCCCACACGCACCTGGTGGTGGGATTTGGCCTCCAGGACAATCTGCTTACCAAAGCTTTGGAGGAACGGGGCTGATAGGAAATCCTGTTGTGGCAGGAACGTGCAGGGGGATCTGGGGCTCCTGGTAATATCAGCAGCATCCTCCCAGTTCCTCACACTCACCTGGGTTTCATCACAGAAATCTGCTTAGTAGTTCCCAACAAGAGCTCTGAGGGGCCCCCTGAAGGCTGCCTGCCCACCCTCAGTGGGTTTATCCCTCAGTGTGTCTTGTATAGAACTCCTGTGTAGCCAGGTGTCTCGACTACTTGAGGAGGCTGAAGAGTTGTGTTTTTTTCAGTGATCTCCATTACAGCTGATAATATGTATCACCGAAACCAACAGTCAGTACCTGATGTGGTATTGCAAACTATTCATTATTTTCCCTTTTCCCATTAGAAAAGGAAGTGCTAGACAAACACAGCGAATGGGTGCTGTACAGCAGAATTTGACGTGCAATTCCTTGTAGCTTACATTCAGATAGCAGAATCCTGATCCTTGAAATTGGTTTATTTGAACAAACAGGTTGGAGGGTCCTTGCCACCCCGTGTTCTGTGGAGTCACATCGTTGTATTCCTCATTGCTGTCAGCCCATGGCTGCTTCTGAACACGGTGTCTGCGTCCCACACTGCTTCAGACCGACTGCTTTCGTTCATCTTTGTCCCCTTAGGAGCAGAAGAGGCTGCTGGACATTGGGATCACTGGGCCGGAGGGGCACGTCCTGAGCCGCCCTGAGGAGGTAATGCTGCCCACATTTCCAAAGAACTGCAGGCAGCTGCTGCTCGTGGTTCCTGGGGGCTGCGAGGAGATGCTCTGTGCCTCTGTTTTTGTGCTCTGTGCCTCCGTTTTTGTGTCTGCAGGTTGAAGCGGAGGCCGTGTACCGTGCAATTACTATAGCAAAACAAGCCAACTGCCCCTTGTACGTCACGAAAGTAATGAGCAAAAGTGCAGCGGATGTGGTAGCTCAAGCAAAGAGAAAAGGTAAAGCTCTACGTCATGTCTGCATGCTGCGTGAGCCCGTTCACATACGTCCAGAAATGCTACTCTAGCTGCAGGGCCTAACAACTCGTTATCACCCCAGTTCTCTCTGTAAGGGTGCTGACTGTTGGTGTTGGCTGTTCCTCACCGTGTGCCGGAGCTCACTGCTCTGAGCTGCACTCAGAAGATGTGGTGTTCTTGAAACTTTGACACCTGAATCCCAGTAGATGCAGCTGAAAAAAGAACAGAAAACAACTCCTAATCATTTATCATGAGCTAAATGAAAAATGGAACTGGAACAAACTCTAAATTCAGACCGGGGAGTGGTGGGAGAGCCAGCTGTGCTCCTGCAGGGAGTCAGGAGCAGAGCGGTGTGCTGAGAGCAGCAGTGCATGGCCACATCTGCTCCCAGCCAGAGGGACACCAGCTGGGTGCAGATAATAGAATCACAGAACCATTAATGCTGGAAAAGCCCTCTGGGATCCCCACCCACCCCACCGTGCCCGCTGCCCACACCCCTCAGTGCCACATCCCCACGGGATGAGCCCCTCCAGGGATGGGGACTGCCCACCCCTGGACAGCTGTGCCAGCACCTGCTGCTTTCTTTTTCCCAGTACCCAGCCCAAGGCTGCAGAGCAAATTGCAGCTGGAAATGCATGTTTTTTGTGAGGATGAATAGATGCATTCACAGCGTGTTCTGGCAGCACTTCCCAGACATCCGAGGTGATCGGAGGTTTTAGTCTGTTTAAAAAGCTGTAGTGCTGAGAACACCGGAGAGAAATGAAGGCAGCATGGTGAGCAGTGAGTGTGCTGTGAATGGAGGCTGAGGGCTCACTGCCCTGACCCCTGCTCTGCAGGCACTGTGGTGTACGGTGAGCCCATCACTGCCAGCCTGGGTGCCGACGGCTCGCACTACTGGAGCAAGAACTGGGCCAAGGCTGCAGCCTTCGTCACCTCACCCCCGCTCAGCCCCGACCCCACCACGCCGGAGCGCCTCTCCTCCCTGCTGTCCTGGTGAGTGCAGCCGGGGCTCACAGCCAGTGTGGGGATGTGGGCAGTGCTGGGGGTGTCGTAAGGCCGGGGGGGGCCCTGGGGCCACAGCACAGCCTGTGCATCCACTGCGCTGCAGGGTATTGATGTCAGATGAAGGGATACATCAGGAGCAGCACTGGGTGTTCACAGGGTTTGAAATCTGAACAGTCAGTGCTCGGGGATGGTGCGTGCGGGGCTGCTTCAGTCAGTTGTTATCCCCATGTCAGCACGAGCATCTACAGGCACAGACACAACACCGACAGCCCCGCAGACACAGGGATGGGTAAATAGGAATACATCTGTGTGTGCTTCACTGCAGCCAGGGTGCAGCAGTGACCCTTTGGGGCTGGCTGCAGCCGTGTGCAGTGCATGTCCATACAGCACTGCATAACCTGCAGTATGTTATGGGACTGAGATGTGCTTGTTGCATTGGACCGTATCCTTCCTTTAAAAGGTACTTTGGAAGTGCATCAAAATGGTTTTTCTTAGAACCATCTTCATGTTAGAAGGGTTTGAGATTCAAAAGGAAGGATCAAGATATTGAATAAATAGAAATAACAGCCAGTTTAGGAGAAAAGATCAAAGGTGCTCATGAGGCTACAGCTGCTGCTACTGTAAGATGCCAGCGCTCAGTCTCTATGAGTGAATAGAGGGCAGTACCTCTGTGTACCTCTTCACTTGACTTCCAGTGGGACTTAGGGGTCTGAGCCGCCTGTCTGTGAGCCTGCATTGATGAGATCAGTGTATATTGTACAACCACGGAACAGTTCAGGGTGGGGAAGCCCTCCAAGATGCCCAGGTTCAACCCCAGCCTGCCCACACCATGCAGAGTGCCCACATCCCTCCATCAGAGCTCGGGCCCAGGGGCTGTTGTGTCACACAGCTCCCAGTGAGCCTCCCCAGCGCGGCAGCTCTGCAGGAAGGGCAGGTTTGCTGAGGAGCCCATTCAGTGCTGCTGTCTCTGCAGTGTCCTCTGACCGTGTCTCTTTTTGGGTGCAGCGGGGACCTGCAGGTGGCAGGCAGCGCTCACTGCACGTTCACCACCGCCCAGAAGGCCGTGGGGAAGGACAACTTCACCCTCATCCCCGAGGGGACGAACGGCATCGAGGAGCGCATGTCCATAATCTGGGAGAAGTGTGTGGTAGGTGCAGAAATACATAACCTGATTCCTTCCAAGTTGTGAATGCGAGGATGGGAGCAGTGCTCAAATCAGATGATGTCAGATTTCTCATTAATTCAGATGAGCCCTGCAGTGTGACACTGTCTAGACGGCTCCTTCAAAAGAGCTTGGCAGTGGAGGAAATGTGACACTGAGTGCCTTCAAAGCCTCTTCAAAGGCTGCAGTTGGGAAGCAGCCCCCGCGCTGTGACTCGCAGTCAGGAGACAGCTCTCGGTGATCGCTGTAAGGGCGGAGATGCTGCTCTTTGTTGGTGCTCACAGGGGGCTGGGGATGGAGCATTGCCACAGTGCCTCTGTCTGCCTGCAGCCACCGCGGCCCTGCACTGAGCACAGTGCTCAGCCCTGGGCCGCTGCCCCCAGGAGCATCCCTGGGTCACAGTCTGACGGAGGCTTTGTCCTTGAGATAAATACCATTTATCTTCAGATAATTCAAGAGAATTAAGATATTTAAGGCAATTAATACTTAGGTTCACTTCTTGTCTTTCTGTATCAAAATATCCTTAGCCATCTCTGGTGGATGTGAGACTCCCATACACGGAACTTGAGCCTACAAAGGAAGCCCTTTTGAGAGACCTTATCTTTTCCAGTGCGGAAAGCAAACCCTCTAGTGCATCCTTAGCTCCCAGGGATGATTTGGTTGTGGTGGGACTGGTGTGCTGTCCTGTGTTGAACAACCCTTCCCTCCTCCTGCTGCTCAGGTCTCAGGGAAGATGGATGAGAATGATTTCGTGGCAGTGACCAGCACAAATGCTGCCAAAATCTTTAACTGCTACCCCAGGAAGGGGCGAATTGCAGTGGGCTCTGACGCAGACTTGGTCTTGTGGAACCCCAAGGCTACAAAAATCATCTCAGCAAAAACCCACAATTTGGTAAGATATCTTTTTAATTATTTTCCTGAGCTGATCTTACAGTGGGAAGGGAGTGGCAAAGCAGTACATTTCTTCAGATCAAAAAGATGAGGGCATTCACCATGTGAACAGAGGAGCAGGTGGAAAACTGTGCATTTCCTTTGTAAAATGCAAAACGTGTTGTTTGCTGCACTGCTGGGAGGGCTGGGACTGGGCTGAGCAGCAGTGACTGAGCCACAATGCTTTGCTACCAGAACACAGAGCTTACACAGGCTGTGCTCAGTGCAGAGCAGAAATTAAGTGCTGACCTCGTTCTGAGTATTAAACAGAATGGTTTGTTTCTTCCAGAATGTGGAGTACAACATATTTGAAGGCACGGAGTGTCATGGGGCTCCTGCTGTGGTCATCAGTCAGGGGAAAGTCGTTCTTGAGGACGGGAACCTGTTTGTCACTGAGGGCTCAGGTCGCTTCATTCCCAGAAAGACGTTCCCTGATTTTGTTTATAAAAGAATAAAGGCGCGGAACAGGGTAAGGAGAACTTCATTTGCAGTAATCACAACCTCTGCATTATTGCACTGTGGTCCCTGTTCGGCTCTGAGCGCTCGGGTGCAGCAGGCAGCAGGAAGGAGAGCTGTGCTGATGGAATGTTACAGTGTGGTGCCGTGCTCAGTGTCGTGGCACGGACTGCTTACAATGCCTGCTTCAGTATTGGAGCTGATCATACAGGTGTTAGTATTATTCAACTATTACAAAGCTACAGAGCAAAAATACAACTTCTACCAAAGCTGTTTGTTTGTAGGTAGGAAGGAAGGATTTGGCTGTGCTTTTGTTGGAAATGATGGTGTTGCTGTATTACCATTCTGCAACTTGGCTGCTGCCCGTGATTGGTCGTAGTTACTGGAAACAACAGCAGCCCTTCCCAGTGTGCCAGCACAGCTCTTCTAGGAGACACAAAGATGTGCAAATGCACAGAATGCCCCTTAATGACCGCACCTTCCTCCCTTTTTCCTTGCGTTATTTCAGGCCTTTTCATTATGCACCGAAGAGCAAAAATCTCAAACCCCAGACACACCAAGAGCACTGGCTGCTGCAGCAGTGCTCGCAGTGTGCACCTCTGTGTCGGTGCTGCAGTGCGCTCACTGCAGGCAGTGGTGGCACAGCCTGCAGCCCCCCAGCACCTCCATGCTACGTGTGTGCAGGGAGCTGTGCAGGGCTGGCAGTCAGGCTGTGTTTGTGTCAGTGCTGAAAGGAGACGCCCAGTGCCACTGCTTTGTCACAGAGGACAGACAGAGCTTGCTAAATATAAACGCGCACGTCCTGAAGGTCCCCGGTCTCTCTGCTAGATGATAATTGAGTGTCAGACCTGGCGGGTGGTGATTCGTTCGTTAAGTTAATTCACTTGGGCAGCCTCATTGGGCACTTTGCAAACAACCAGACAGCCGTCCCGTGTCTCCTGGTCTGTGGTTCAACCAGAGCTTCAGGGAAAAGCCGGGGTCAAAAGGAGCACAGAGGGATGCTGATCAGAGCCCTGTCTGTATGAGATAGAGGCCAGGATGAAGGTGATGTACCAGAAATGTTGCTGTGGAAAATGCTGTATGCTTGTGGAGAACCCATCAGGCCCTGTGCTTTTAACTCGAAACCCTGCTCTTCTTATCTGCAAACCACGTGTGTGCTGACCCTTTGGTTCTCAAATGGCTGTCAGTCATCAATCTGCTTTGCTGCGGAGACAGCGCAGCCTTAAGCAGAACTGTGATGGATACCAGTACCGGGGCCATTGCTCCGCTCTGGCTTTGGCTCCTGATGCCCAGGAATACAGAGGTTGGTAGAACACAGCACTGTGCTGCTCTGGTTGAGGTGTGTGCCTGTGGGATGCTCCCCCTGTGCTGCCCATTGCCTACCAGCAGCCTGGAGCCCTGGGCTGTGGGCTGCGTCTGCTGCGTGTGAAGGGAGAGGGGCCTTGTGGGGGAGGGAGGGGATGGACCGTAGTGCCCAGGCTCACACCTCACATCCCTCCCGCAGCTGGCAGAGGTGCACGGCGTCCCGCGGGGGCTGTATGACGGCCCGGTCCACGATGTTGTCCTCAGCACCAAAGCTGTGCCCACCATTGCGGCCTCCAGGATCGCGGGCTGTGCCAGCAAAGTGCCCGCCGTGCCCGTGCGCAACCTGCACCAGTCGGGGTTCAGCCTGTCGGGTAGGTGTGGGCAGGGGCTGCCGGTGGGGCAGGGCTCAGTGTGGACGTGTCCGTTTGTGCTGCTTCAGGGCTGGGTCACGCAGCTCTGTTCCCAGGAAGGAGCACTAATGCTGCCTCCGCCATCCTGTGCAGCCTCCTCACGTCCACCCCACCTTCCCTCTTTTCATACAAAGCCATTCCCCCTTCTCTCGCAGTCAGACCATGCTGCTTTTAGAAGCCCCCTTAAAATACCAGAAGGCCACACAGTCATTTGTACTGTACTGTGCCAACGCAGCATCCAAATGGATTTATAGGGAGACATGGGCTGTTGCCCAAAAGGCCTTATGGCTGCACACTGACGCTCTGCTCTGCTCTCCCAGGCTCTCAGGCTGATGACCACGTTGCCCGGCGCACAGCCCAGAAGATCATGGCTCCCCCGGGCGGGCGCTCCAACATCACCTCCCTGTCCTGATGCTGCTCCCATGGTGCTGGTGTGAAGGGCACGGCTGGTTCCCTCCAGCTCGGGGTGGAAGTGAGGTGGGCCCGGGGCACCTGATGAACCTTCTTCTCTTAGGTAGAAAGTAGACGAAGCCCACCCAGAGGTAGCTCACCCACCTGTATGTCCCCAGTCCCTAGAGCTCCCGCTCTGTGTCTCTTACCTGGATCCTCAGAGCCCTTAGCATATGCATGCCCACACCTAGAGGTACATTTAATGTGTGTTCAGCAGTGCTGCTCGCTGCTCTGTGCCCAGGAAGGCCATGACAGTTTGTCTGGTGTTCATTCCTTTCTATCCCAGTGACTGCCCTTCTCTAAGGACTACTAACTGATGAGCACTGCCACAGTTGTGCTGGCAGCTGGCCCCGGGGGCTGTCCCTGTGCTGGGGCTGTGCACAGGGGCTGCGTGGCAGGCTGCTGTAGGCACACTTTTTTAAAGGGTTATTTATACGGTTTTTCAAGCACCAAGTGTAAGCGAAGTCTTACAGCCAATAAAAGGCCCGGCTGAAGGCGGCTTGCATAAGGCAGGCTCTTTTATAAAATCTATGCGAGGCAGTTTGTTACATTTAAAGGTATGTACAGGAAAGGTGGACCTCTATGCCACAAATCTATGCATGTCCCTCTGCCCCATGCCTCGCAGTTGGCTTTCTGTTCCTTGCATTGAATAAACTTTGTTGAAAATCCTGAAGTGATGGAAGCAGCTGACCTGCCTCACTTTGTGTGCTCATACCTCGGCTTGCCCTGTGCACTGTTTGTAGAACAGCTCCTGCTGTGCAGGCCTGTGCTGTGTCCCACGGCTGTGCAGCTGCTGTGTGTGGGGCTGGGCTGCAGCTGTGTGCCTGAGCCCAAACACGTGGACCAGAAGGCACAGGGGGTGTCTGGATCAAGCATATATGCTCAGATATATTTAAACAAATTACTTAATTTTGTTTAATGTCTCTTTTTTTTTCTTTTTTTCTTTTTTTTTTGTCTGCAAATGCAGCAAGGCTATTGAACATCCATTTACTTTCTATGCAAGCAGCATTTTGCTTACATCTAAATAAAAGCATTCTTGAAAACTGCAGAAGCCATTCATAGGGAAAACACTCACTTGAATTCTCATCCCCCACCTGCACGATGCTGAAACCACAGCCAGCAAGGACAAAGGCAGCAGTAACCCCAGCATGGGATGCCCCAGCCTTGCACGAGCTTCAGCACAGCTGTTCTTAACAAGGGAAGTGCTGCAATCCCCAGCAGCTGGGCTCATTCATTTAATGCTCCCACCTGGGCATGGGCCCAGCCCTCCCCTCTGCTTTCCCTGGCACGGCTGTGGGCAGCCCCTCTGCAGGAGGGGCCTGGGGGAGCTGAAGCAGCACTGGCATGGGGTTCCCTAGCCTTGGAATGGGGCAGCAAGGTTAGAACCCTGTGCTTGTCTCAGCAAGATGTCTGAGCCCTGTCCTGAAGATCCATCTGTCTGCCAGTGTGTCTGGTGCCTGCAGGGAGCAGCCCCACCCGCAGCACTCAGCCTGCACAGCCCTAATTCCCTCTGACAGCACCGCGGGCTCTGGGTCAGCTGTTGGCAGGCGCTGGCTCAGCCAGGCAGAGGGGAGCAGCGGAGTGCCATTGCTGTGCCTGCCACTGCAGGGCATGAAGCACAGGGACACCTGTCTGACCCCAGGAAAGCTCCGCAGGTGCGGTTTGCAGCCCCTGAGGAGCAGCAATCCTGGCCCCTAAACCTTTGCATTAAGCACAACAGCATTCTTGCAGCTCATCTCATTACCTTGCTCTGGGATGGATGGAGCATCCCACGGTCCCGGGGTGTCAGGCTGTATTTCCAAGGAGCGTTCAGCATCTTGATGCATCTCGGGGTCAGCCTTCACACCACAGCACAATGCAGCAGTGCAGCGCTCTGCAGTGCACAGCAGGGACGGGCAGTGGCTGTGCAGGACCCAGATGCAAAGCCCTCGGGCTCTGTGGGGCACAGACCCCCATTAGGAAATACCTGGCACACGGAGCTGCTCGTTACACAACTGTACCACAGTACTGCCCATAGGAGCAGCGAATGCACAGCTGACTGATGGTGCATTTCAGCTGTGATGCCAGTGCTGTGGTTTGGATGCTAAACAGTGGAGGTCTGCAATGTGGAAGCAAGAACTGTATCCCAACATGCACTCTTTCCTGGACTCAGTGTTGCTCTCCTGCAGAGCAATAACCCAGAAATGACTGCCAAAACTTGGCAATGTTAAAAATACACATTTATTACTCCACATAGGCAATGGCTTCTTGCAGTGTCTGTAAAAACACAAATTTGTTGTCCTAATTGAAACGCTCCGTGACATGGCAGTATTGCTATGCAATAAATTACAGAAATGTATTAACATAAAATACAAAGGCATACTTTACCTATCTGATTTACACTGAGATAATTTAAAAATATTCCCTACCAAGGCATCAGGGTTTCGGCACTGTCCAACCTCAAGTTCATATTACCTCATTCGAATTACTCTTATTCTCTTCTCACCAAGGTGCAGAGTGATGAATTGGCAACAAAAGACCCATCCGGACCTGACCTGGCATTGGTTTCTACAGAAATTCCCAGCAAAGTCTGTGGAATTCAATGGAAACGCTTGAAAATATGCAATTCTGCAAAACTCCCAAATACAACAGCGATAAGAAAAAAATCTCATGGCGAGAATTTAAGGAGAATAATTCCTAGGTGATGTAGACGTCTCACAGCGGATAACGGCACTCCCTGTATAAATCTGTCATACAAAAGATACACCTATTTAAATAGTTATATACAGAACGTTATTGTGGAGATGTAAAGCGGTGCCGGACCGGCTCCTGCAGGCTCTGCAGTGGGGTCTGGGAACGGCAGTGCCTCACACGTCCCCGTGAGCTCTGCTCACAACAGCACTGACCCAGCATGGACAGAAGGGCTCAGGGCTTTGGCAGTGCAGCCATCACAGCCCCCGTGCAGAGCACAGCCCCGCAGCCCAGCACAGCCGCGCTCCCGGCCGAGACAACAGGGGACTGACACACTATTGCTGTGCCTCCTTCTCACAATTACTCTTTGCTTTCAGTTTCATCTCCTGCAGCTCTGCATAAGTAAATGGGCAGCAACAGAACCTGCTCTGCGGTGGGCAGCAGCAAAACACACATCCATGCACGGCTGGAAACGAGTACCCAAGTGATGCTGGACTCACAGCGTCCTGACTGCACCGTGCTCCCAAAGTCTGTCATGTCACCTGTCCTGGTGAGCCAGGTGCAGAAGCAGAAGGGCCGGGGCAGACACACACACTCTGCACCCTGTCCTCCCCACCTCTGCGCCCCCCCATCTCACCCTGGGGCGGCAGCCATGCAGTTCCCCCCAGCACTGCTGGGCACTGCACAATGTGCAGGGGAAAAAGGGACAGTCAGGGGGACAGGGCTGGGGAGCACCGGGGAAAGAGGCAGGCGTGTGGGCATAGCGGTGGGAGCAGGGCTGCAGGCAGCTCAGCCCAGAGAGCAGTGCTCAGGTGGGCCATCCCACGGGGCTGTGAACACAGCTGCCCCCAGCCGTCACTGCACCCCCCGTGCTGAGGTCTGACCGTGCACCTCGAGCCTCTGCTGCCCCTTCATGAACGTGTGGTTCTGCACAAACACAGTCACTTACTGATCTCCACATAAAACTGTGGAAAATTAATGTTTAGTGTCATCTTTCATATAAAATAATTGTACACGGTTAAGCTGATCTATTTCATCCACAGAAACTAAAAACGCAGCAGTGTTTGTCCTAAAAGAGTCTGCATCTGTTAAAAACCTCTTCTATGCATTTCTGCGTTACAAATATAGAACAAAGATGCAAACCCAGCCTCCTCCTTGGCGTCTGCCAGCAAACACATCTCGCTAGCTTTAAGGTGAACGCCGCTGCCATCAATCTGTGCAGCACAACGGCTTTGTGTTGCAGCAGAACCCACGGCTCATGTTTAACAACAGTCACCAAAAGCCACAACGCAGCAGATTGAGCAGCCGACGGAGTGAAGGCCTCTGAAAGCAGGAGAAAGGCAACCCCCAGAGCGGAGCTGTCAGAGAGCTCCGTCTTACTGAGAAGATAAAAACAGGTTTTGGTAAATTATGTACAGCACTCCTACTTTACACTGAAAATAAAGAAAACTGAAGGGTAAACTAAGACGCTGCCCTCTTTTCATAGCCAAGCAGTACTAGAAGGTCACAAACTGCTTCCTGAACCTGTGACAAAATGCATCCCCCAAACCTGGGCACAGAGAGCCCAAATGGTCCGATCTGCCACACGGCTCCTGCCACTCACAGCAGCTGCATGAAGGAAGCAAGTATCTTAAATACACTTCACATATTGATCACGTATTTAATCATTACCCAGCCCCAGAAGTGCACAAAAAACATTTATTTACCCCAAGTCAGGAAAGACACTCTGGCAGTGGTGAGGGGACAACAGTTTGCCTACGCCGTCCCCAAGCTGCAGGGCCATCCCCAAGCTGCAAGGCCATCCCCGAGCTGCAGGGCCATCCCTGAGCTGCAGGGCCATCCCTGCTCCCAGATGTGGCTGCAGCAGCGGCAGCCCCAACTCACAGTGGGAGCACTCGGCCCCACGCAGCCCTCGCTAGCAGCAGTGCCTCATACAGCATGAGCCACCCATCCAGCCTTCCTCCTGCTGGCTTCCCGTGTTGGAGATGTAACTTCTCACGTTGCCATCGCACTGTATTAAAACCAATCAGCAATCTGACATTAAAAAGAACAATGAAATAGGTCTCCTTCCTCCGACAAGTTGCATAGCGAGTATCCTTACCACGGCAGCACCTCAGTGAGTGGAACTGGTGCCTGTGTAAATCCAGAGCTCAGCTCTGTGAGAACTGTTTTGCTACAACGCTGCGGGACGAGCTGCTGTGCCAGGTGCTGCAGGGCACTGCCAGAGGCACTCAGTGCAACCCAGGGCAGGCGGCAGTGGGTGGCAGCAGGGAGCCTCAGCTTAGCTGCTGCCCGCCGAGGAGCACACGGAGCTGCACATGTTCAGGTTGGAGGTCTCAGCCTCAGCCTCCGTCTCAGCCTCAGCGGCGCTCTCCGGGGCAGACGCAGACTCGCCCGTCTGCTCTTGGCTCTTCTTCAGCCTGCGTGGGGCAGAGGAGCACATCACACAGCCTACCAGGTCAGCGTGAGCCCACCTGATGCCCCAGCACCCCCACAGCATCCCACGGCAGGCCCGGGTAAGGTAAAGCAGGGGGGCTTCACACTGGTGGCACCTCCAGCACACGGTGATGTCCTTACGTGGGTGGAAGTGTTGGTAGAGCACACCACCATGTTCCCAGATGCCCAACCACAGCGTGTGGGCTTCTGTGCTCCAGCGCCTGCAGGCACGGCAATGCACCCACCCCCACCACACACAGCCCCCAGCACAGGGCTGACTGCTGTTCTGCTTCCAAACACAGCAGGGCCCCTCTGTGTGCTCAGACATGGCAAAGCAGCGCTGAACTGCAGCATTCCGCCTGCACGCTTGTGACATGCAGAGAAAACCTGTCCATGCTCCCTGCTCTCATCTCCCAAAGCAACATTCTCCACAAGGGGGAGCTGAGGTGGTGCCAGACAGGAGCAGAGGGGGCACAGGGGAGCAGAGGAGGTGCCACATATGCAGGTCAGACCCCAGCAGCCTCTCTCAGCAAGCCCGCTGCAAGGTGCTCCAGGTCCTCAGGCTCCAGCACCAATATCGTGGAAAAGCCAGGAAAAGAACATCTTTTCTTTCCCAAAAACAGCCCCCACTTACTTCTCTCTGTTAAAGATGACAAAGTCTTGCTGGATAGCTTCAAGGCATTCTTGGAGATAGTCGTTTTCCTGTCGAAGAACAGAAAGGAACCACACGTGCGTGAAGAGTCCCATTTGCACGTCTGCTTCCTACAGCACTGCACTGCCCCAACCTATGCACAGCACACCATGCCACCAGAAAGTGCAGCCTCAGCAGATGAAGGAAACAGCACAACTGATTGCCTTGTGGCTTTTACTGGTGGCATGTTTCACCTGAGGCGTGCAGAGACCCTGCAGCCAGGGCTGGGCTCCTACCCCATGCTACCCTGTGCAGTGAACATGCCAGCTGAGGGTTGTGGCAGACACAACAGAAGCCCTGAGCTCTCCTGGCCATAAATCCTCTCCCAGAGGCACTCTCAAGCCTACTTATTCTGTTTTCTCCCTCCCAGTGCCCGACAGAGCTGTGAGGTCGCAGTGACACCAGGCCATGCACCCAAACATGCAACAGGCACAGTGGGTGCTTCCGTGCGGCCATCACTCAGCCCTCAGACAAACCACGATAGCACAAGCCTCACCCTCAGCTGCCGGGTGATGAGACAGTGCTTCTCAGAAGGGCCACAACCAGCTGGATGGTTTGCTAGTTTTACCCTTGATCATTGTGCCCACACCTCTGTCAATTCACTTCCCTGAGCACAGATTATTGTGAAAGGGTTCTATTGCTCTTATGTAGAGGAACGCTTGGCTGTCAGGAAGACTCCATTTGGCAAACGCTTCCACCCCAATATATCTGCATGGGAAGCACCACCACAGTAATGCTGCACCCACAGCCAGCAGCATCCCGGGCTCTGCCCAGCAGCACTCACGGACTGCGAGCTGTCCTTGCTGTTGTCCCGCGATTTGTTCTTCGCCAGCCTCTTCTTCTTCTTGTGCAAGGGCCTGGACTCCAGGATCATCTCCTCCAGCTCGAAGGTGGGGTCGCAGTGCAGGCGGCCCTTCTGCAGACACACGGACACAGGGGGTCATCCCTCCCCAGCAAACGCCCCGAGCCCAGCGCAGGGGCAGCGAGTGGGCAGGCCGTGGTACTCACGTTGGGGACGAAGCCCGGCTCCAGGCGCTTCTGGCAGACATCGCCCCAGGGCATGGCAGAGAGATATGCTGATGTCTGGATGTCAGCCAGGCAGGAGAAGCGGTGCTCGGGGTTCACCGTCAGCAGCTGCGGGACAACAGCACTGCTGTGAGCAAGGAGCGATGGAGCCGAGAGCCCCGGCCCTGCAAACACACCCGGAAACCCTGGCAGTGCCGCATCCCTTCTGCTGGGGGCAACGCGTGCCATTCTGCACGGGGGAGCGGCGCAGGACGCCGCAGCGCAGCACGGACCCAGGCACCAGACGCGGTGCCGGCCTTGCCGCAGTCCGCCCCTCTCGGCGCGCGACGCGCT
>JAOWBP010003659.1:30421017-30438453 GCA_028571105.1 Tragopan temminckii
TCTCCCTGCTGCTTTCTCCAGACTGAAGAGCCCCAGCTCTCTCAGCCTGTCCTTGTAGGGAGGTGCTCCGGCCCTCTAATCATCTTTGTGGTCCTCATCTGGACCCGCTCCAACAGCTCCGCATCCTTCTTGTGTTGGGGGCCCAGAACTGGGCAGTGCTCCAGGTGGGGTCTCACGAGAGCAGAGCAGAGGGGCAGAATCACCTCCCTCGCCCTGCTGGTCCCACTTCTCTTGATGCAGCCCGGGATACAGTTGGCCTTCTGGGCTGTGAGAGCACGTTGCTGGCACTTGTTGAATCTTTAATCAGTCAACACCCTCAAATCCTTCCCCTCAGGGCTGCTCTCAAGCCAGGACTTTTCTGGTATTATGATATAGAGCAGAGAAACCAATGTCAGTGTGATTCATACACAAATGGGAATTCCCACCCCAATTATAGCAACTGCAGCATTTACTTCAATGCGTGGCAGCAGCACCCTAGAACTGACCCACAGTCCAAGTCATGGATGCTGCATCTTCAGTACCACGTGCAGAACGTTTGAAATCATCCAGTTTAAACATCACCAAACAGCTTTATGACCGTGTGATTATTTCATAGTTGTTATTTTTCCCTTTCGAAGGGCTTTTTGAGATGCTAATGTGGAAAATAATCTATTTTTTTTCTTCTTTTGTTTGTGTGCTTCTGGAAGTTTATGGCACCACGTCAGAATGGCATTTGCTAAATGGGCTTCATGGCACTCAGTCAGGGCAAAGTGAGCTTAATGCAATCAGGTCACAAGGTAACTCCATCGGAAGCAGATTGAAGATTACATGGGAACTGTGAATGTAATATTTCCTATATTCCAAAGGATTGATCTCTACTCGTCACACAGACCACGGACTCAGGGAGGATGGCAGACGCAGACGATAGAGAGACAAAAGGGGCTGAGTTCTGGAAATGGAGAAAATTATGTAACGTGATACTTTCCAATTTATTTTCTCTTCTTTGAAGGCAATAATTTATATCTATTTATGTGTCAGAAGAGCTAATGAAATTACAAAGCACTACTGATCCTGGTGCTCGTGCTACACTAACACAAGTGAGGTATTTTACAATTAGAGAAAACCTCTCATCCAATTCTGTTGTAAGAAATAAAACCTGAATATTAGTGGCTTACATGTTTTTATATGTGAGCTCACATAAACTAGAGCACTGAACTGACCCAGTTCTTTATTCTTATGGCTCATAAGATGTCTTCTCTACATTCCTTCTAAATCTGGCACAGCTGCTTCCATAATGTTGGCTTTTTATAGACTCAGGGCTCATTCTCGTGTGCGATATTTTCTTACTCCATCTGAAAACAAATATCAGCAAAGGCAGCTCTTGAGAAATGTGAAGGCACACTGGAAATGTAATATAACCACCCAAAGCACAGATCTTTTCTCTGCCTTAAAGGCAAAGCTTCAGATTTTCCTATGTATATAGGAAAAAATTCTCCATGCATCCTTGGCAGTGCCACGCTTGTGTGTTGGGGCAGGCAGTGATTTTCAGTCACAACCTTTGTCTCTGTGGAGGGCTGCAGTGACAGCATGCCGTGATATCTGGACTTCAGACTGGTCCTGAGGCAGCAAGTAGTGTTTGGTCCGTAGCAGCAGATCCCCACGGTGATTATGGGGTGCTCACTTGTGCTTCTACCGTTACTTATATCTCATGTTGGTAGCAAAATGAAATGGTTGCTCACAGCGCATTATTTCTTCATTTGCTGATACTGAAACTCCTTCTTGCGTGTTAGGTAAGGCCAGATAGCCTCGCTGGTTCCTGGGAAATGCTTTTGTGTTGGATGGGAAGTTTGCTTCTAGCTTGTTTGCATCCGAGGTAAAGTCAGAGGAGGTTCAGGAAAAGGACGTTGTGCTGCTTGGGTTCAGCCATGCCCACAAGCACTGCTCCCACCGTTCAGACCACCGGTGGGGACAAAGCCATGGCTGCGAAGCTGTGCTCTCAGCTGACTCGCTGCACACATCTCACTGTGCCCAGCCACCCTCAGGCTGCATCCTGGCTCAGCAGCAGTCAGCACAGTGGCTGATTGCCCGCAGGAGCCCCTGGTTAGCTGTCAGTTAGCCAGCAGGCACAGAGCTGCTGACCTGGTGCTCAGCACAGCCTGGCTGGTTGGTCTGGGCAGCTCTTATAAACAGGGGCAGTGCTGCAGATCTCTTTGGTTGGTGGGGGGCCTGGCCTGATGAGGTCTGGGTATCACAAACTAAATTAAAGCATAGTGGAGAAGCAAACGGGAAATAGCATAGATGTGAAGGATGAAAAAAAGAGGAGCGGTTGGCATGTGCTGGGGCTGTCCCACGAGGGAAGGGCTGTTCAGTGCAGTACCTGGCTGCTGGGCTGCATCTCTGGGGCTGGGGTCCTATTTGGGTAGACCCAATGTCACCCCATAGTGTGGATGCTCAGGAGAAGGATGCCACCAGGTGCTCGTCGTCGTAGTGTTAGAGAGAGGTGTGCATGGCAAGGAAACAAAGCAGGCTTTGGGATGGGGACTGGCCTTACAGCACGGCTTGTGTTCACTCTGCAGTCTCTGGCAGCCTCCCAGGAGGAACATCATGAGGAGTGGAGGATCTTTACAGCCTGCAGTGCGTTCCTTTTTCTAGATAAGAAGCAATGTATGTTGGAGGTTTTCCATTTGTGCAGAGTTCTTGGGAAATAAGAAGATGTGAAAGATGTAAGCAGTTTTTTCCATCATCTGGAGAGCTGAGATGCTCAGCAGGAGTGACTTACCACCAGCACTGAGTGCTTTTGGGAAATCTGGAATGGCTTCCAACAAGCAGGGTGCTCACTACTGGCACCAGCCCCTTTACTTTGCCATCAAGGGGCAGCTCTCCATAGCAGAAGTGGTTCGGTTGTCTATCTGAACATGGCAGCTCTGCTTGCCAGCCTTCTGGTCAGATGCCATCAGGGATGTTTTGTCGTATTTATGAGCAGTAACAGTATGCGAGGGGGAAAAAGTTGCTGATTAACTCAGGATTGTGAATAAATGTGTGAAACTGAAGGAAAATAGTTGTTCCTGCTAAGAAATATCATTGCTGTCAGTTACAAATGAGTCACTCAACAGCTGCATTTGACACTGATGATATCATACAGACATGAATATTTTTCCTTCTACTTACATTTCTATGTCAATCCACAAACAGTGATATCAGGTAGCATTAGTCGGCTCAGGAGTAGACGTACCTCCTGGAAAGGGATGTCTGCACAGAAATAGACGTACATGGAGATCTCCAGATCATGAGTGAAAGACAGAAAAGCAGAGAGTGAGAAATGCAAGGGTTTGTTAAAACAACAGGCGTGTCCATGGATCAGAGTTTGAAGGTATTATTGCATATCAGCACCTAACGAAGCCAGGTAATTCAGCTGCTGATAAAGCCTGCCCTGGAAACTATGAGCTGCATTGCTCCTGCCCCCAGCCAGCCCTTGGGCTTAATGCCTCATCCTCGTGTTTTCTTTAGCATCCTTTATCATTTCTTTACACACTGCTATCTATAGGAACTGGTTTGGTAACTCTGGGCTGTGATTTAAGCACGCTGGAAATGTCTCCTGCTCTGCTTTTCATTTTGAGAGCTGTTGTTGCAGTCCCTGTGCTGCTCTCTCAGCTCCAGGCGCATCCTGGAGCACACAGACCTGTCTGTTCCACAGCCCAGGCATTCTCACAGCTCTCGTTGGTAGCTCAGGATATCTCAGCACACCTCTCTAGGAATTATTATTATTATTATTATTTACAATTTATGCATTGATTTATTTGATCACTGAGATCAGCACCATAAAATGCATAAAATCTTCTGTCTCAGTAACAGCAATAATTACTATTTTGCCCAAAGGACCCAGATGTTTGCACTGATGTAGATGGTTGGGGCTGTTTCCTTACAAACAGGAACACAGAATGCTAACATACACCAGGCCACTTCCCACTGACAGCTTAGAGGGCAGTGGGTGAGAACCTGCAGAACTTCGGACACCATCTAAAAAAGGCAACTTTGGATGTCAGTGACTTCTCATTAAACTTAGCTTTGGTTTTCTGGCTGAGGGTCGTGAATATAAACATCATTTTGCAGATGCCTAATTCACGTTGATGTGACTCACTAGTTAAAGTAGCAGATGTGCAAACTCAGGTCTCTGAAGTTTTCTCAGACTTCCAAGCACTGACTTGACTTGTCCGAGTCCAAATACTTCATGTTATGAGCACTACAGTCACTGCTTTATTACTGCAAAATCTTGGGTGTCAGCCATTCAGGTGAGATTAACAGCAAGCACTTGTGATAAGCGTGCAATTATTTTATTACTGTTGTTTTCCTGTGGAAGTGGAAAGCAGGGATTTGGATGTGCATTGCGCCTTCAAGTCACAGCGAAGGAAGTGGGACCGCCTGGAGGTCACAGCACTGCTGAGTTGCCTCCACAGTGCCTCAGTTCTAGGCCATTTTCTTCCAAAAATGCCTCTGTGGAGTAACTCAGAGGCACCTTGTGTTGGGCTGCTTTTCAGAAAAGTGTGCCTGTCCGGAGCGACGACTCATTTGTGAGACGAGGGCTGGAAAGGAGCTGCTGCAGCCAGAGCCGTGCGGTGCTGCGCTCCGCTTGGGCTCCGAAATATTTGTAGTTCTGATCTCAGACACAGGGGTTTTGTTTTGCTTTCTACCATATCTACTTCAGAGGCAAAGGCAAACTTACCTTTGTTATCTGATGCTAAGTTGACCCCAAGGGACAACGTTTGCTTGGACGGTAGCAGGGCACAGCATTCCTGCTTCCCGGTTGGTGAGAAGCCTTCCTGTCCCCCCACGGCTCAGCTTTGCTGGGGCAGGAGGAGCCCCACAGACTGCCAGGCCATGACTTCCTGAGCAGGGGCCGAGCACAGTGCAGGCAGCCCCTCCTGCATGAGGGCCGTGGTGCGTGGCAGCCAAAGCAAAGGGCCGTGGTGCGTGGCAGCAGGATTGAGGCGGGCAGGGACTGACTGCCCGTGGCACTGAGACGTGGGCCCTTCTTTTCTCACAGGCCCTGCACAGAACCTGCTTGCTTTTCTCAGTGATGTGTACACGTGCTAAAAGTTCGTCAAGAAGCGTGCATCAAACCAGAATATTTTTTCCTCCTTAACTTGCGCTATAAAGAGAAGCAGAAAGGAAGAAAGGCGAGGCAAACTTGGATCAAAGGAAATGTCTATTTAGCTCACACCAAGATGCTTTATTTCCACCTGGAGGGTCTAACAGAGGGCAGTGCAGTCAGGAGCCAGGCTATGCACAAAATCAGTGTGGGAGAAATGGGCACAGTGCAGTTTCTCCTCATCCGTCCCCACGCCTGCTGCATGACACGGCAGTGGCTGTGCAGTCGCTGTGTTTCCCTCCTGCCGCACGGGCACAGCCTCTGGGAGGGCCACTACTTTAAATTCTGGTTCTATAGCACTTCAGGTTAATAGTGATTTATTTCCACCTCCCCCCAGGTATTCATTCACCTTGCAGTCTCCCACGTGCCGTAAAATATTTATTTCTTTATTTTCTGACTAATTCACGCACTGAATCCATTCTAAATCCCTCAGTTGTGCTATTCTCCCATTTCAGCCAGTGGGGCCAGTGTCTGTGTCCGTGTGGTGCCCATACCCAGCAGCACTGCTGCCAGCAGCACTGGGACGTGCTGTGGCTGTCAGCAGGCACTGGGGATGCTGCTGGAGCTGCCGGTCGGCCCCGAGCAGTGCTATGTTCAGAGCTCTCAGTGATAAATAACTGCCCAGCTGTAGCTGATGGTCTTCAATATTTCAGTGGTTTGAACAAACCATTAAACAAACAGAGGCTGAGGGAGCTGGGGGTGTTCAACCTGGAGAAGAGAGAGCTCCGGGGAGACCTCACTGCTGCCCTCCAGTACTTGAAGGGAGCATATAAACAGGAGGGAGAGTGACTTTTTACATGGTCTGATACACACGGGAACAGCTTTAAACTAAAAGAGGAGAGATTTAGATGCAATGCTATTTGGAAATTCTTTGCTGAGGGTGGTGAGGCCCTTGCACTGCTGCCCAGAGCTGCGGGTGCCCCATCCCTGGAGGAGCCCCAGGCCATGGCCAGGCCCTGGGCAGGCTGAACTGAGGGGGCACCCAGCCCTCAGCAGGGGTGGGGCTAGGGGGCTATAGGGGCCCTTCCAGCCCAGCCACGATGTGTTTCTATGAATATAATGGCTGCAGAGACCTGTGCAGTCATTTATTCTGCACCTCTCTGCAGCAGCTGGGGTGCCCGGTATCTCAAGAGCTATCGGAAGCTTTGTAACCTCCAGATTTGCAGTGTGGCTGTGATTCAGTTGTGCTAACAGTGGAAGGAGCACAGGAGCTGGCCTGGAGCTGTGGCCCCTCAGTGGGCAGCTCGTTGTACCTGGCCATGACATCTCGCTATATGTTGCCTAATGACAAGCTAGGCTGCTGGTGTTAGATTGAGAGGCTGGATTTTGCACTGGGACAGGCCAAGCTGTTTTGTTCCTCACCTGCTGGAGGTGGCATTTCCTGAAGTGGCAGCCACAGGTTGTGCCCCGTCCTGCAGAGAGCTGTGCCTGCAGCACACCGGGTGCCGGCTCCTTTATGCTGACTCTGAGCCCCCAGCCCTCCTGTGAGGTGTTCCCCGTGCGTAAGGGGCTGTGGCCTCAGGGATGCTCAGAGTGGAGGTTGCTGCTCCTAGTCACACAGCTCCAGGGCTAATAATAAGATGCTGCATCTGCTCTTACATGCAGCGGAGATAGAGGTTGAGAATTTTTTTCTGTCTTGCCCCACCTGATTCCCATGCAGGCTTGCAATTGATTTTCCCCAAATAAACCGACTCCCGTCATCATAACATAACCAGATGGGGAGGGTTTAGTGAAAATACCTCCGGAGAGGCCGGCAGAGAGGCGGATGCAGGAAGCAGATCCTCCCCGTAACGCTGGCACGGTTTGGTAAGTTCCATCTGAAAAATGAAAAGCTGTTCCCTGTGCTGAGTCACAGCCCCTCGGCGCCGGAGGCAGCGCGCAGGTGAGGCAGCGCCGGAATCCCTGCTGGGCGCGTTTATCAGCTGATCCCATTTGAGCCGTCTCCTTAAAGTGCGTTGCAGGTGTGATTCTGTCCGCAGAAGGGTTTTGTCGCGTTTCTGTCTCGCGGCTGCGTGGTTTTTCCGACGCATACGCGGTGCCAGCCCGCTGTGCCCCATGGCAGGAGCGGCCCCGTGCCCCCAGCCCGGCCTGAGGCACGGCACAGCCCCTCTTGTGCCCCCGCAGCGCAATCCCACTGAGTCTGGGGGCGCCGGGCGCATCGCTCCCCTGCTGGCTGGAAGCAACAGCTTTATTTAGACTCGCTTTTGTGGTGTGTTCCAGCGGTTGAGATGCACAGCTAAAGGCTGTTTGCTTTCTGAAGCTTTTCCATCTTCTTAAATCTACAGAACTGGGGTGAAATCCAGAGTGTGAGTGCGTATGGGGGGATGGGAGGAGGGGGCTGGCGGTGCTGGGAGCCAACCAGCAGAGCTGCGCTCACAGCAGCATTCCCTGACTACCGTTAAAACACAGCATTTGGCTTTGGAAAGTAGCCCTGTTTGTGTTGCTAAGATTTAGATTATTTAGATGGAAAAATAATCTCTGGCTGTAATCTCAGATATAGACATGGAAATTTAATTGTCAGTCCCTTGTATGTTGCAGATTTGTGTTTTATGAAGAAAACCACTTCAAACGTAAATATTAAACTTAAGATATCATGGGTAAATATGTGTTTTCCATGTACTTTTCTATAGATCTTAATAAGTAAGCAAGAACTGGTATCCCGAGGGGCTGTGGTTGGTGCAGAGCTGCCCAGCCCCCAAGGCTGCCCTCCCACCCCACTTATTCTCCACATCCTTGAGGCCTTGGGCTCCTGCTCCTCGCCCAGGCCCCACTCCTTCACTCCTGCTCATTCCTATTTTAATACAGAAATGGACGAGGTGAACTGAAAGGGTGGGGGAAAAGGTCTTGCTACATCGAAGGACCAAGAGACGTTGCTGTCCCAGCCCCGATGCCTGGAGAGTTGTACGAGGGAGGTCTAGTCCCAGCCTAGGAGCACTCTGATGCTGTGTGGGGCTGGGGACCACATAGTTGTGCTGGGAGCCATAAATGTTTCTGCAGATCCACTGAAGACAGTATTTTATGCATCTTACCGCCAAAACAAACTTCTTGATGTTCTATTTCACTTTGGTTTTAAGCAGCAGGTAAATTTTGGCTATTTTTTTTTTTTCAAAAGAGAAGGCAAAACAGCGTGTGGAGGCTGAATGATAACCACTGAGGCTTCCCAGGGCTGGAGAGCTGAGGCCATGGGCTCGGTGTGTTCTTCATGGTCATCTGAGTCCTGCATGCTTTCCTAACTGGTGTGATTCAGGGCAGTGCTGAGCCTGGCTCTGTGCCACGTCCTCTCCATCACAGCAAGGTGGGCTTCCAGTGCAGGCCAACTGCGTTCCTTTCATGCTCTGCCTGTAGCCATGGATGCTCCGCAACCTGAACCACGCAGCTGGCCTGGCCTGCTGGTCTGACATAGGACTTACTGTGGGCACTGAGGGATGATACGTGTGTGGCTCCAGCCATGGACTTGGGGTTGGTGCCTGGCCCAGAGAGGCTGCTCACAGCCCTGGCTGCCCTGGGCTGTTCCCATGCTGATGTGACACAAAAATCGTTTTTCCAGTTGGGAAACTTAAATCTAGACATAGATTCGCACTGTGATGCTCATTTGATGTGAGCTGGGGTTGAAGTGAGACGTTCCCAGAGATGGGTTGATCTCCTTCCTTCTGGTTGTGCTGTGGTTGGGCTGTGAGGCTCAGCAGCTCCATGCAGCAGGGCTGGGTGCTTCCCTGCACCATGCGTGGTCAGTGCTCAGGGAAGCTGCAAGAAGGAATCAGAACAGTGATCTCGTTGGAACAACAAGTGAGGATGCAGCTGGAGCCCTGTGGCGAGCTTTGGGTTCCACTATTTACTGGAGGACTCTGGGTTCTGTGGGGAGAATGTTTTAAAGAAATAAAAGGGCATGCAAGAGGGGTTGTATGCCTAGAGCTGAGTGCTGGGGCAGCTCACCACAAGACATGGGGCCCATGCTGCAGGGGACGTGAAACTGCAGTGACTGTGCTGCGAGCTCCTTAAAACAGCTGCAAAAGAAAACAGAACCCAATCACAGCAGTGAGCAGTGCAATACAAAGGCTGCATAATTATATTGATATTTCCTGTGTTCCTTTCAGTATCTGCTGATGGAGACTGTAACGGCTGGAGCGGAGCAGGGCGCTCACTGCAGTGCTCCTCAGCTGCTGCAGATGCACTACTGTGCACTGGGACAATCCTCTTCCACACAGCTGTGCCATTGCAGAAGGTCTCCCCACACCGTGGTGTTGCAGGGTGTTCTCCTACCAGTGCAGCTGGGGCTCTGTTACCCACTGCTCGCCAGCCCAGGGTATGCCCAGGTTCTGCATCTGTATAGGATTCATGCAACTATGTTCACGGAGGCGGCACGGAGCAGTCAAACAGCATCCTATGGAGGCTCAGGCAGGCGGTGCAGGGCTGGAAGCTGTGCCCTGCAGGTGCCACAAGGCTGCAGAGCCTTGGAGCAGCGTGGGGTTGGGCTGGTGGCGCCTGGCTGATGGGAGCAGCAGGGCAGGGAGTGCTGCTGTTGCCTGCAGAGCACAGTGCAAAAGGGAAGGTCCAGCTTTCCTCTGCAAAACCCGTAACTATCCCCTGCCAGTGTCCCGTAATAATGTTGGGTAGTTTCTTGTTCTTGCAGTATTGTGGAAAAAAATCAAGACTATTGTTCTCGCTCTCATGATATCAATAATTTATAACTGCCTGCTTAATGTCTCTTGCACAAATCACAGATCCTGATAATTTGTTTCCTGGCTGTACCTTTTGTTTCAGATGAGTGTTGGTGTGATAATGAGTACCTTCCTGCAACACTGCAATGCTTTCCATCTTATTTCCCATCTCCTGCTATTACCATCTAATACCTTGTTTACCTAGCTGCTACACAACAGATGTCCTCAGTGATGACTTGATCTTTCCTTCTAAACCTCTGTCTGCAGGGTATGCCAAATTGTATTTTTAAATATAGATTATCTTGTACTTTTCATATTGAATCTTGTGTTGCTTAGTTACCTAATTTTCTGTGGTTATTGTTTTAATTTTTTCTTCCTTCTTTTTGCTTTATATCCCTCCCTCATCTTGATTGATCTAGATAATTCGCTGTTGTCAGCAGACTGTGATAGCCTGTCCACTCTTTCCACAGGTTGCCAGCAGGGTCCCTAACACTGCCAGCCCACCTCCAGTCCAGGCAGCCCTTTTGCTGGGACTGTCCATCCCAGTGACTCTTCCCCCTCTGATTCTGTGCCCTGTACATGATGAGTTGCTTAAGCTTTGTCTTACCAAATCTTCTTAAGCAGCTAATTGCTTAGCATCCAACCCTTAAGTACACACTGTGAAACTGAGACTCAGATTTGCACTCTCATGCTGTACACGTTTGTTTACCTGCAGGGTTTCATTGAGCACAGGCTGCTGCCTGCTGCCAAGGGCAAGGGTCAGCCAGGGGGTCAGGAGCCAGGAGGATGCATCCTCCTAACTAGGAGTGGTGCAGCACAAGCCGTGTGAGAAGCAATATTCTCTGAAGGAGTGCAGAGGGCTGTCAGACTGGAAAACGCTGAATTTAAATACTGTTTAGCATGGTGAAGCCCTGGCACTGCTGCCCAGAGCTGTGGGTGCCCCATCCCTGGAGATGCCCCAGGCCATGGCCGGGCCCTGGGCAGCCAGAACTGGGGGGCACTCGGCCCATGGCAGGGTGTGCAGCTCTGAGGTCCCTTCCAACCCAGCCATGCTGGGATTCTGCCATTACCCACAAGCAACACTGAACAAATAATAAGGAAAGAGCTCTTCTGTAGCTGCGCCCTGTCTGTAGGCAGAGAGTTCTGTGAGAGGGTTCCACCACTTTATGATACTGTGTTTTTCACAATGAAAATCAAGCATTATTTCCAGCCTGAACAAGTTTTTGGGAGGGACACTGGCTGGCGTTGCTCCCAGGAGATGCCATTTGGGAACGAGTGACTTCGTTCCTGGTGTTTATGGGCCAGAAGAGCCCATGTGGTGCTGCAGGTTTCCTTTCGGTGGAGCGTTTTGGCACTTAGTGTTGTGCAGGCTAAAAAAGGCCGTGGCACTGATGTGGGATAGGTCCTTGGGATGGGTAAACAAGCTCCAGCAGTGGAAAGAGAGAGTGAGTGGCAGCTTTTAAGCAAGGAAGACTCATGTTCCTGTAACTTCTGGTACCCATGTCCTCCTTGAGTGCAACAAAACAGTTTCAACGCAATCTGTAACCAATAATTAAACATCTAAGGGTTAGCAGCTATTGGAAAGAAAAGGGCATGTTATATAGATGTGCATGTTCTTGTGGGAAATTAAAGGTGAGTTGGGAAACTAAGCTGTCAGTAACAGACGTGATAGACCCACACAGTGATGCTGGGCAATGGGTGCACCAGCTGACACTGGGCTCCGGTCTGTCACTTCTCAACATCTGACTTTAGAAACTGGAAACATCCATTTTCTGTTTTATTTGTGTGTGTGTGTGTGTTCTGTTTTATCTCTGTTTTCTTTCATTTGGACAGTACTGCAAATTTGGACAATTCCCATGCTTGCGCAGCACTCAGAGGTCAAGCATTGGTGCTAAATCTGTTCTTCACTATTGGATGAACCACAGAAGTCCAAAGCTACAGAGGGTGTTTGGGACCAGAGTTCACCTGGGGATAGGCTGTAAAGTTTGGGGTTGCTGATATTGTATTTTGAAGCCATATTTGGCTTACCTGAGAGATGAGATCTTTCTCGTTGTTTGTCATAGCATCAGATATTTGGAGCTGTCACGCTTACACTACTGGTTTCTAAATAGAAATACCGAGAACCTGAGGTAGAAGAAATGTTGGTCTGTTATAGGAACGTGCTTAGCAACATGCGTTTCCTTGCAGATGATCTGTAGGGCGCTTTTCATTGAAATAATCTCGTCGAGGTGGGGGTGGCACATTTCACTTTGCATTTTAGGATTTAGCTGTAGAAGAACAGCCAACGTTCTGCTTACACCCCATTAATTACGTCAGCACCCTGTGCTGAAGTGTGGGGTTTTCTGTTCCTGGCTCCGGTAAGCCAGCCCTCAGCTCTGCAGCTGGCAGCCACTGTTGGTGCCGTTGTGCCACTGGGAGCTCACTGCTGACACAGAGCACAGAGCACATTTCCAAGCTGCTGTTCAGTTTTAGTCTGATGCATGCAGTGTGGCAGCAGATACACTGATGTGGCTGATTTTACTTCTTGCCTTTGAATATCAGGTGTCTCTTGAAGGCAGGTAGAAGGCACGTGAGACCCCTGGTGCTGTTGGAGCTGTAATCCTTAAAGCATGTTTGTCATTGGTCCTGCTTGCAGGAGGCTGTACAACATTATTTTTTTTTTTGGATGAACCAGCTTCTGAGTTGATCGTTCAATTTATTTTTGTGTTTATTGCTTCTTACATTTAGTGAAGCGTTAGAAGAATCAGTTGTAAAAAGTGGCCTCTTGTACCGTGAGGGCAGTGTGGCACTGGAACAGGTTGCGCAGAGATGTGGTGGATGCTGTTTCCCTGGAGACTTTCAGGGCCAGGCTGGATCAGATTCTGGGCAACCCGCTCTAGCTTTGGTGTTCCTGTTCAGTGCAGAGGGGTTGCACTAGATAGGCTTCAGAGGCCCCTTCCAACTCTAAGGATTCTATGATTCTATAATTCTGATTTACATTACCCTTCTTTGTAACTCTGCAGTTGTATTTTGAGTATGGTAACGTGCATAAAATGGATGTGATTCTCCATGGAACTCAGCCCATTTCTGGCACCTACTCTTGGTTAAAGAAAGTGTTTAAAAGATGACAGAGCTCCTGTGCTGAAAAAAACGTTTCCCTAAAGGAAAGGATTTCTGGCCCTGCTTTAGGTGGGCTGGTTCTGCCCTGCTGAATGGAAGTCTCAGCTCCCTGACTGTTCTGTTCCATGAAACTGCAGAGAAATGGATATCTGCAAGCTAACAAAATTGACCAGAATGATTGATGCAGCATCTCAGATCAAGTCAGCTTTAAAGAAAAAAATCAGATTATAGCTTAAAAATTCCTTGTCATGTGCATCTGCATGAAGCAGAACCCTCTCTGAGCAGAACTCATGTTGCCAGGGTCAGCAGCAGTGAGAGAGCCCCACAGCAGCCCCTGCCCCACAGCTGCTGTGCTCTGTGCTGAGGACCACGCGCTCCATTGCTGCAGGGTTTGGTGTTCTCCCCGTTCCATTCCCTGGGAAGGCATTTTGCCTTCAGGACTTCATTCAGTCATCTTCTGAGGCCTGGAATGACTCAGGGTTTTTCTGGTTTTGTTGCTGTTGTTTAAACCTTATTCATTTCTTCAAATTTAATTTAAAGCATTCATTTTGTTTCCTTATTAGCTGGAAATGTCAGGCAGATAACAATTACCTCCCATGGATCACAGCACACACAGGTTCGTGGCTTAGCTTGGGAGCGCAGGTGAGCACAGAGCCCAGCCCTGCAGACTGAGCACCCATGGCTGCGTGTGGAGAGGGTCAGCATTCTGCTCCCAGGGCGGGCGGTTCATTTGCCAAAAAGCAATTGCTCTAAAGGGGCCTTCAGGTGCCAGAAGCAGACATAGAAAGAGAAAGGCTTGTCAAAGCGCTGTGCTCACCCTGCTGCCCCATTCTGCCCACAAGCTCCTTTTCCTTTTTTTATTAATCATTTTCTGCTTGCTGAATGTCTCTCTGTGTCCTCCTAGCAGGCGCCCGATCCCATTAAAACATGCCATGTTAAGGAGCAGTGCGTTCTGGCTGCTCGTTTGTCCACAGCACTCAGCAGCACTGAGCAGCACAGCCCACTTGCTGAGTGCTGGGCAGACCGCACAGCCCAGCGCAGCTCCCAGGGCAGGCGCTGCAGCAGTGCAGTGCAGGCAGTGCCTGCTGTCCCCAGGGGCACCCGTGGTAGATTCAGTCCCCTTTCTCAAGTTTGAAGAACCAAAGGATTTCTGGTTTTCACTTAGACCTTTCCCCAACTATTTCAGATTACAGCAGTTCTTAATGGCAGTTCATTTGGGTTCATGTGAGATCGTCGGTGAGATTCAGGATGTGAATAGCCCAGAGCACACAGTTTCCAGCAATAGCTTTCATTTATTCCCTGCCATATGCTATTATGTTGTAATGTGTCAGAAACCTGCATACCTGCAATTATCCCAGCTAATTGGGTAACAATGCATATCAACACGGCTGTGTGTGTTATAGTTTTGCCGCCCCAGTTCCTGTGCTGAGATCAGCTGAGCTGCCCACTTCCAGTGCTAAGAAGCCCCATGGTGTGATGCTCAGTGCCAAATCCGCAGTCACAGTAATGTGACATTCAAACAGCTTCTCCTTTCTGAACTCACAGATCATTGCTAAATTGGATATCACTCTGGGTTCCATCCTCTCCAGCAGTGTTCCTGCTAGTAGCCTGCATGGTGTGAAGGGCAGCCCTCTGCCCTCCAGTGACTGCAATGCAGAAGATCTCCCTTTTACCAGAATTCATCCAAAGCTCTCTTGGTCTTTCCCAAGGACTGTCTCCCCCCCAGCCCCCACCAGCAGACCCAGACCTGATTCCATGGGCTTTGGGACCCCCGGCCTTCCCTGGGACCCTATCAGATGCTCATGGCAGAGGATCAGTGCTGAGCCCCATACAGTGGGGCGCACAGTGTGTACCCCCCATCCCACACCGCCAGCAGCGCTCGTGCTTTGATCCAATTTTTGCTTTCTTAACCAGCTTATGGGCCAAGCAATGTGCTCCCTGCTAAACGAGGGGACAGAGGTGGGCTAAGACTGAAGAGGAGACCTCAGCAATTGCCAAGATGTGGTAATTTAAACTGATGAAAAAACAGGTTTGAAATAATCTGATCCTCAAAGAATGAGCTTCTGGGGGATGAGCGGGCAGCATTAGAGCTTACGGGCATCTAACAGATTGTAGTCGACTTCCTACCAAGTTCTTGTTTGCTGCTGTTAAATCTGTTTCTATTAGCATAGAACTGGGCACATATCTGGTTACAAATGAAACAAATACTCCAACTAAAAATCCATTTTTTTCTCTTCGAAAACCACAGTCAGGCTTAGGAAAGGTTCCACCTGCCACCAGCATCCTCCCATGCCGCCTGATCCTCGATGCCACGTTGGCTGAGGATGAGTCACTCTGGAAATTGGTCGTGTTTATGAGATCTAAAATGCAGTGCTGTTTGTTGCCACAGAAGAGCCTGCTATTTACAATCTCATTTATAAACTGAATAGCTCCAAGAACTGGAATCTTTTTCTGACAGCACTGCAGTGAAATGCCGCCTGATGCTCTGCAGTCCAGCTGTGTTGTGTGTTCACACAGAAGAGAGTTGGAGAGGTACCATTAAATAATTATTTGGTGATATTAATGACGTGCTTAAAACATTGCCATGAAGTGCTTTCGGGTCATGCGATGCCATCTGTGTTACAGTTGCCTGTGGTTCATTATGCAGGAATGAATTCCTTGGGAAAGGGGATGGGTTGTGCAGACTGTTTGTGATCGAGATAATGCAATGACACAGCACTAAGCCGAGAGAATTAAGTCTGAAATGCATCCCTCACTAATAATCCCAGGGAAATGGGTGAAATTACTGCGAGCTGCTCTAGTTCAGCTGGGTCTTCGGGTAGGTGTGCATTGTATTTCTATTGTAACAACCCTGATGGATTTGTGTATCCAAAGTACTGCAGAGTATCCAAGGAAAAATGAAAAATTAACTTCCTATCTATCAGCTACTGCCTCTATTTTTTCTTAATTTCTTTAACAATTTAGCCATAGGAGATACAAGAGCAAAAAAGATGTCCTGCTCAGGTAATATCAAACTTGTGTTAAAATGGTAGGTTCTGTGTGTTGGGGTTTGGGAACAATTATGCCTTCTGATCCTTACATGCTATTAATGTCTTCTGTATTTACTATAAACCATTTGCTACTCACAGATATGACACCCGGTTATGTTTTGCATGTAAAAAACACAGGCACACAAAAAGAAACCCCACAAGTAGCTGTAACATTTAAGATGAAAAGTCAGTATGGATGTGAAGCAGACAGGTAATTACACAGAGTATGTGTGCATGTATGTAAGCTACGTATGTATAGCTAACAGGGTTCAGGATTTTGCTGTGGATTTTGTAACCTTGGCCCAGCTATCAATGAGTCAAAGCTAACGATGGTCGAGGATTAATCTTTGAGGACAAACTGCGGGGTTTTGTGGTTTTGTTTCCTTTTTTACTGGATGCTGTTTCTTCAAAGATACAGTCTAGACATCTGTTTGCTTGTTTTTCATGACGGGGACTGAGATGTACCCCAGAACAGCCTCCTGTTGATAAATATGGTAGACAACCAGGGATTTGTTGGCATAAATTAGAGGGCACCAGCTCTTCTTAGAGCTGAAATCTCCAAGACAAGATGCAGTTTCCCACTCACGTGGCACTTGACTGGAAGGAGGATGCTGAGCACAAGGCTCCTGCACCCCAAACTCATGTCCTGCCTGCAAGGCTTCTCCCTGCTCTGCTGTCTTCTACCCGAATTCATGTGAGATTTTGTTCTAAACCTGACATTTTCTCAGCAAAAGTGCGATTAAGACAGATACGCTCCTTTGGAAGTTTGGGTTATCTGCATTTGATCTTGTTAAACATATATATAAATATGTATACATATTTAAAATCAAACTCAATTCAGTTAAGCAATTATATCACCAGCATAAAGACAAAGATCCTCATAGCATACGTGAACTAAATACCCAGCGTAACTCTGTGTGCATGCCATTCTATGATTCTGTGATACGCTGGGTTGCAATTTACTTGTTTATTTTAAATTGTGGTGAAACCTTGATTTCAGAAACTGTTATCTAGAAAACATGTTTTCCAATTAGCCTTGATGTCTGGATTGCAAGTCAGGAGGCAAAAGAATGATGAGCCCTGCTGGAAGCAGCGTATGATGCATTATTAATGCTGTTTTCAATATCAAACATATCAGGAATCATATACATGCTATATTCTCCCAGCATCAAAAATACGAAGGCCTTACTACTGATATGTCTTACAGATGCCCTACTGCAGAACTTGATGGAAAAAAAGGAAATCTACCCAGGTGACATGCCTCTGTCACAGGAAGTGCTTTCTGCCCATTCATTCCCAGGACCACAAGGTCTGTGTCCTGCCGTGCTTGTTGCTGTCCCAGCTGTGCACGCCCCAGCTCAGCCCCTTGGAGCACCGCTCACCTGCAGCTGTCAGAGCAGAGCAGAGCCAGCAGGGAATGACTGGTTTGCATTCCTTCTTCAGAAAGAAAAACTCTCTCTTTGCTGGTTTTAAACTGAGACAGGGGAGGTTTAGGTTGGATTTTAGGAGGAAGTTTTTCAGCCAG
>JAOWBP010003659.1:30480068-30495005 GCA_028571105.1 Tragopan temminckii
TTAGGTTGTTTTTTGTTTTTTTTTTTTGCTTTGTTTTGTTAAGCAAAATACAAAACAGTTATTTAAACAATGTTCAGATATTCCCAAATTCCATTGGGACAGACGTGCTGCATGTAACTAATGGCTGCTTCTGGATGTAATTAGCAGAGTATATATATACATATATTTATAGTGTCACTGTAAGTCTTCCTAATTGACCTGTGCTGGTGACAGGTTGGAAGCACTTGAAGTGTCTGTGACGGAATGTGAACCTGTGTGCTGTGGAGATCTTGGGTTTCCTGTTACCGACACTGGGATTTCTTGGAGTTTTGCTTTTAGCTTCTGCCTCTCTTCATCCCCCTAAATCAGTCTGTATGGTTTTTTGGATTGTGATGAACTCTCCCCTTGTGTAAATGCCATTTTAGTTTGGTGCCAGTAAGATGTGTATATATTCCTGGTTTTGGATGTAAGCAGCATTGAGGTGCAGCTGCTCCACAGAGAGCAGTACTCATGCTTTCCTGTTGGAGTCTCATTAGCTGAAGTCTTCGTCTGTTCTGTTCTACTGGGAATCTCATTAGAAGGAGCTGAGCACAGCACTGAGTTGTGCAGATAAATGCTGTACGCAGTGCCCTTTTGTAATGGACAAGAGCTCTCAGTTATTAACTTGGGGATGAACCTTTATAGGGTATTACACACGAGCAGAATTTCAGTTCTTCCAAAAACCAAAAGTTGTCATTTGACCTAAGAATCATCATTGACTTCCAATACAACAGTATAACATGCACCAGGATTTTCTGCTCATTGAAAACTTTCGTATCTGCATTTACAGATCAAAGAAAAACACTGGTTTGAAATGACCCAGGTAGTAATTGACTTTGCTTGTTACCCTGCTGTGCTTCTGAGCCTCACTGCAGAGCTCAGGCACAGCTCTCGAGTCCTGATACAAGCGCTTTCAGAACACTCTTGGTCTTCAGTTGTCTTCATGATGGTTTTAAAACGACCAGGAGTTTAACTGGCCTGTTGTTGATGTTTTTGAAGCTCATTCCAGCACAGTTTTGCACTTTATTTTTTATATATTCCAAAAGAGCTACATCTGATTGACGTCTGGATAGAATTGCACAGAATAAATGACAAATTTGGTTATTACCTCTAAGGCCCATTTTCTGTAAGAATTGGAAAATCCAATAGGGAGTTGTCATTAAGCCGTCTGTACTGTTTCCTTTAATCCTAAATAATTGGTTCTGCCTGAGGAGGTCACTTACTGCCGGAATGGGGCAGGAAGTTGGCTTTTTCAGCTGTTTGTGTGTTGTTAGGTTTTTTTTTTTCCTTGAAAAGATGTTTTGCCATGAGGTGCAGAGGCAGCTTCCCATGCCTGCTCTTCTGCTCTGCCCAAAGCATTGAGCACTTCTGTCTGGTTAGCGTTGGCACGCAGTAGTGCTCTTGCCTTGACCCGCACTGCTTTGCTCTGTGTCTGCTTCCAGAAGCTGCAGTGAGCACTCTGCAGAGACCAGAGGTTTTGTTCTTCCCTCCTTGTTGCGTTGTGTAGGGTGCTCTGTATACAGTTACATAAAATCAGCTTTGGGAAGTGCTTTGGTGGTGGGTTGCTTATTTTCTCTGTCCACGTTAAACACTTTTGTTGCCAGTTCTGACCTGAGGCCTTATAATAGAGCAGTTTCCTCTGGAGAAAGCAGTCTGAGTGTTTCAAGTAGAACGCTTCTGTCGTGTTCTTTCGTAGAGCCCAGGGACCAAGAATTTATCTTCTCTTTATTCCACAATACACTATTCCCTAAAAGTGCTGTTATCAGACAGTAGTATTTAATAATAAGCACTCTTTTGAATTCCGACTCTATCAGACAACCATAAAAACAAGGCATTAAGCCACTGGAAAGTCAGTTGCACTGTTTTATTGTGTGAGTAACGAATGCAATGAGATGTTGTGTGAGAAATGGCACATCAGAGAACTTCTGGAGGTTCCTAGTTATCTGAATCATTCACTTCTCTCTCGTAGGCTTTGCCGTATTGAATGCTTATAGTGAGGATGCCTAGATTTACAAGTGAATAACTATATTTAATAAATAAAAATAATGGAAAAAATAAGTTCCATTCAATCTTCAGTCTTCATTGAAGTGATCTCATCAAGTAATGTTTTGTGTGTGTGTGGAGAAGAGAATCTGTCCTGCCAACTAACATGTTTAACAATGAATTTGACTCTGTTATCTTTACTGTGTTATCAAAATTTGACTCATATGGAGGCATATACGTGTGTCTGCGTGAGCTTTCATTCTTTTGTAAGAAAAGGCACAGTAAGCCTTGGCAAGCATAAAGGTAAAGTTCCTTTCCATCTTACTGAACTTCAGCTTTACTACAATTCGATCTTGCTGCTGCTTCACGCTTGCTTTGTGCTCTCACATCGAGGCAACCACATGCACCTTAACCTGTTTCTGATACGACTCACAGGACCTGTAGTGTCCATTTACAGCCAGGTTCATTCAGAAGAAGCTACAGACTGTACTTGGCTGGCCAAGCTTCTGCAGCAGCCTAGGTGCCCTGCTAGTGCTCTCGGTCATCTGTTCAATTAAATTAGTAAATTAGTTCAAAAAGGAGACTGACTTTGGACTAAGTGAAATTCTGCTTGCTATTAAGGACAATTCAAGCCATTTTGCAAGTTGTTAATTACAAAAGAAAATGTGTTAAACCTGGTGGATACAGGAGGGCAGCACAAAGTAAGCTGGAAGAAACTTGGTGTGAGCAAAACGAGGCCACCCTTGTGGTGTTCTCCTGACCCCAATACATCTCACACTTGTGTGCTCTCAAATCAATCACAGAAGTGGAAATCTGAGCACAGAGTCTAAAAATAGCATATTCTGAAACATAGGTTATTTTTAGTAACTCTGTATATTTCAAATGAATCTAGGTAGCTGCGAGGTTTGGCTTCCTTTTCCTTGTAATTCAGAGGTAGAAATCAGATCTCTATCAAATCTTAAACTAAGGAACAATGCTGGGAAATATGTTAGGAGAGCTTAGACATTACAGTAACAGCTGTACCAGTCCTGGGCCATCCTAACTGCAGAGTGATATTAATCTTTTTCATTGACTTCTCTTACAGCCATAGCATGAAGAATTTGTATGCAGCCAGAAGCAAATCAGTTAAAGGTACAGGAAAAAAGAGGTGATGCTGAGGATAGAAGTCAGTGACCAGAAACCTGCAGCAGCCAAAGCTCTGCTGGCACTTGGCTGCCTCAGCAGATGGAGGACAGGCTGGTTAGAACCTTGCTGGCAGGTCTGTGCTTTTCCTTTGGGATACCTGTAACCATTTGAAGGTGAAGAACTGGTAAACCTTACACTTGTAAGGCACTGTGCATCTGTAACTTGTTAAGTTTGGATAGAATTTTGTTTTTTTTTTTAACTATTTTTTTCTAATGAGCGCTAGTCTCTACATTTACTCTTTTTTTTTTTCCATTTAATTATTGTTCCCTCTAGTGCATCTCCGTGCATTTTGTTTCCTTTGCTAATCTGCTTGATTCTTCATTTAGCTGCTCTCTGCCTAGTCCTGGCTAGCTGTATTTTTCAGCAGTTGTATCTTGGTGTATTGTCGCTGCCTGTTGCAAAAGAAATTCCTGTTTATTCTGCTCATCTTACTGTTCAGCACATCACTGGGACATCCCACCTTCTGATTCCAAGTTGGTTTAGGAGCACGTAGCCTGTACTTGTCCCCTTCTGTGCTCTCTGTTTCATTTCCATCAACTGTGAGAGACCATATGATGTCTCCAGCAACTCCCTTCAGCTGTTGCACTGAAGGCTCTCTGGAATAATGGGCCCAGGGGCAGCAGAAGGTGTGTCACCTTGGTCTTGATTTCAAGCACAGAAGTGTTCTGCCTATGTTTCATTTCCTCTTACAATCTCCTTTATGGTTCATGCCAGCTGTCTGGCTTTGGTCCAGGTCCAGTCACTTCCTCTCAGAGCCTGAGCCTTTTCAGTGTTGCAGTCCCTTACAACAGTTGATTCTTTGGATCTCAGAACAGATCATGAACGAAGATTTGTAGTGTAATATTTTGCAAGAGGAGGAGGACAGGATGCAGATCTGCTGCCATTTCTGTTGCTCTCTTAGTTGAATTTGAAGCTGTATTACTTAAATTTTCCCAAAAATTAATGATTAAGATGCCTTAGAAGTTGAATCAGCCTTCTTTTTAGGTAATGATTGAAAATAGAACTGTTTCACTTCCTTCTGAGGCCACATCTGGAGTACTTTTCCAAGCCTTTGGTACAGGAGGGATGTGGAGCTGTTGGAGCAGGACCAAAGAATGACCACGAAGATGATCAGAGGACTGGAGCATCTCTCCTATGAAGAAAGATTGAGGGAACTGGGACTGTTTAGCTTGGAGAAGAGAAGGCTCGGGGGAGACCTCATTGTGGCCTTGAAGGGAGTGTATAAACAGGAGGGAGAGTGACTTTTTGCATGCTCTGATAGTGGCAGGACACAGGGGGTGGCTTTAAACTAAAAGAGGGGAGATCTGGGTTAGATGTTAAGAAGAAATGTTTTCCTCAGGGGGTGGTGATGCACTGGAACAGGTTGCCCAGAGAAGTTGTGGGTGCCCCATCCTGGAGGCAATCATGGCCAGGCTGGATGTGGCTCTGGGCAGCCTGGTGCAGTGCATGGCAGCCCTGCCATGGCCGTGGTTGCAACTGGGTGACATTAAGGTCCTCTCCAACCTAAACCATACTGATTCTGTGGTTGTCCATTAAGTGCGAGGAACAGGATTTTGCCAAGAGTCTTTGAATAGCTTTTGAGAATGGGAGAAGTTGATGCTGCTTGTGCCTCACTAGTGTTAGTGCCAAGCAGGTCTCCTGCTGTACAACCATTCATATACCATGGGCTATAAGCTAACTGTCTTGGTTTTCAGTTTTAGGAGCAGTAGAAGTTTTCTGTTTTTAACAGGAGCAACACTATGCAGCCAGCTTACAGTCCACGGTGGCTAATTTTAGACGTCCAATTTAGATGTCTAAACAGCTCAGGCGTTGGTATCAGTGTCAGAAATACGTAGTATGATTCCTTTGTAGGATTAAATTAGTTTGTGAGCCTAAGCTTGCTGTCCTCTCAGAAGTGTAACAAAAGCTGCCCTCTGACATCCCATCCACCTTCACTCCCAGTGTAGCAGCCCAAGATTTGGAGGCCTAATTCTATAGAACTACAACAGACTTAAGGCAGGGGGTTGTGGTAGAGGTTAATGATAAGCAGTGAAGGTAAAAGGCGTGGAGTATTTATACTGAAGTTTGGAACTTCTTTTAAGGCTTGTGATACAGTCACCTGATCCACTGAGAATGGTTCCCACTGTGTTATTATAGAGAGGGGTATTTTTAGCCTTCTGGCATGCTTGGAGGTTGTGCAGCACCCATGGAAGTGCTCAGTGCTTTTAGATGTGAGGATTTGACAGAATCAGACTCCAGTTGCCAGCAGTTCTCACCCCACACTCCTTTTAACATCCTGGCTTTGGAAACAACTGGGAGTTTTCCTGATCTGCAGGCAGACCATAGCTAAGTTAGAACTTCCCAGAAGTGGAAGCAAAGGTTAGTTTTTCATGGCTGTAAGGAAGTATTGCTGGACAGATGTCCCAGTAAAGCTGCACGTCTTGCTTTTCTTCGTGGCTCACAGGAGTACAGGTTTGCTCCTCCCCCTATTTCTGTCAATCATCTTTGCAGTAGATTTGTTCCATACTGTTTCAGTGAGGATTTAAAGTTTCAGACTAATTTCCCAGTTAGGAAAGAGTGACATTCTGCACTGGCATTGTTGTTGTCTGAACTGTCTGGTTTACCCTCTTCTCCTTGTCCTTTAGCAAAAATCATACTGTTCCAGTTTGTTTCATCATGTTTTTACAGTGCTTAGTGTAAATGAACTCAGTCTTGGTGTAGAGTTTAGAACTACACTTGCAGCTGGTTCAGCACATGCTGGCTTTCCCTCTTAGCGCAGAGCTCTTTGCTGTGTTGTGATATTTGGTATTTGTAACTAGAAAGCCTCATAGCCAGCCAGACGGTAATAGCTTGTAATTTATACATTCAGACAATCAAACATCCATTGGGCGCAAAGTAAACATGTAATTGTGGAAATAATTAACATGGATCAGAATTAATAGCCAATGGTAATATTAGCAACGTATGCAAAGAGGAGTTCTTTGTTTGTGGGTTTTGGTTGGTTTGGGGTTTGTTTGGTTGTGAGTTTTGAGGTTTTGATTTTTTTTTTTGATGTTGAATCAGCATCCTTGTGCCTATCATTCCCCCCCCAGTTTTCATGCAGGAAGAATAGGTTGACTTCAAAATATTTTCATAATTGCAATGTGCATCTGTGATGCACGTTGTTATGGAAGGGCCTTGCTTAAGGTTGTTTTCTTCTCAAGAAAGAGAGAAGTTCCAAATGACCAGAGAGCTGAGCATGGCCCAGCTGTGCGCAGCCTGTCTGTGCCTGCTGCGCAACCTGGTACATCTGAAAAGGTGGCAAGCTTTGGAAAAGGAAAGTGGTGTATCAGCCTGACAGCACGGCCTTACTGCAGTGGTGACAAAGTAAATTAAAGAATTAAAATGACACAAGGTAACGTGTGCATTATAGTGGCTAACTGGAGCTGAAACTGTGACCAGGGTTGGCTGGGAGGTGTGCAGTGCAGGCAGGGCAGGGCCCTCTTCTTTTCAAGGAGAGGAACAGAGGTAGACTGTGTGTGTGTGAACTGACAGGTTCTGTGTGATTGATTGTTTAAATTCCAGGTGTTTCAGTCCTTGTTTTAGTGCAGAGAAGTGCATGTAAATTGTTACTGCTGTGCCCTGTGTGTGGGTATAGTATGACAGAGTGCATCTTTATGGTGACAGCAATAAGTAACTTTTGAATTAAACACGTTGTACTACTAAATAAGGCCTAAGTTGTGCGTGTGTGTGTATTGCACGTATATTCGTGGTGCGTGTGTGTATCTTGAGTTGTTATCAATATGTGCTACTAGGAGCTTGTAATTGTAAGGCAAGTTCTGAGGTAAGAGGTCATGTAGTGCTAATAAACCCTTTAGCTGTATGCTGTTTTCTGAAATTATTTATTGCTCTAAATTCAGGGGAAAGATTGTTTAAGGCTTCTTGTTTTCAGTGCAGTCTGTTAGGAAGGCAAATGGCCACACACCAGGAATTGGCCATCAGTGCAGGGCCAGGTGAGCAAAGAGCTCTGGCTGCTCTGTGGACTTGTTAGTGATCACCACGTCGCATCCAGGCAGCACGTGGCAGGTGAGGATCCCCTGTGAGAGAAGTTGCTATTTCTAAGCAGTCTCTCTATAACTTTATAATCGGTTTTAAGGTTAACAGGATGAATTGAGGGAAATTAGAGGGTTGAGTATGGGCTGTGTGGGGTTTGTTCTCTTGTTTTGGGTCTGAGGACATGGCACTAGCCACCATACGGGTTTTAACCAAAATCAAATCTTTCTGTTATGTTTTAAAGGTGAATATAGAAAAGTAGGCATATCTGGAGCAAGGTAGTAGTGTGGTTTTTGAAGGCTAGAATAAATCTGTAGAAAGATTATTTCTTGTTGTTTTCAAAGCAAGTAAACAAAGATCTCTGTGCACTAGAAAAGCAACCTGTCTCTAGGGTCTGTTAATTAAAACAGAAATATGAATGATAAACTGAGAAAACTGATCAGATTTCCTAATCAACTTCCTCATAAGAGTGGGCATTATTCTAAGGAACTTAACAGTTGGCACATCAGAATCAATGCAGGGATGTGGTTTCCATCAGTTTCCGAGTGCAACTCTGAACTAATTGACAGCAGATATTTCAAATCTTACAGTTTTTTTTCTACCTGCATAATACGACAAAATTCTTACATGGCTGGTGAGCACCAGCATGGCTCCGGTGTTTGTGTGCTGTCCTTATGGTGAGTAGCTTTTGTTGCTGTTCCTGCATGCCTAAAACCTGTGACAGATATCTGTAGGTTCATTAGAGATCCTTTAATGGCAGTTGTTTATTTGCTGCCACCTTCAGAGGCTGTGGCCCGTAGTGGTAAATACTGCTTGTTTTCTCAGGTTTGGTTCTAAGGGAGCTTAAGGCACTCTAACCTGGAGGTCCTGCAGTCCTTTCTTTTGCTGTCTGTTCCTTCAGCTGCTGTCATCCTTGCCTCTTGTTTGTTGTATAAATGCTGATGTTGGTTCAGTAGGCTTAATTGGCAGACTTTTTTTTGTTATTTTTTTTCCTATGGCCAATTCCTGAATAAAGTGCATCAGTACTGAGCTTGGGGAAGGGCAGGCCTGTGCCAGCAAGGCTTTGACCAGTGTAAGCTGCAGTGCAGCTCTGAACTGACACTGCAAATGGACCACTTTGGGCACAGGTCTCACTTTGGGAAGCTCTGTGCAGGTGCAGCTCCCTTATGTGTGCCAGTGCTTACTGGAGATGGGTAGAAAACAGTTTGGGTTCTTAAAAGCTGCCTCTCTTGTGATTGAAGGCTCTCAAGCTCAAAACATGGAGAATTGAGAGAATGTTTTAAATAGTAAATGAATACATTTTGATGGGGTTTGAAACAATTTCTGGATACTAATGATGTAAATCAATTATTTGGGCTATTGCATTAATGCAAATTGTGATTTTGTTTTGTTTTCAAGTCTTGAAACATCTTGATTTGCTTTACACATTACAGTGCTATTTTATTTCTGTTCTGTTTACAGCTGATATTATTTCAACAGTTGAATTTAATTACTCTGGTGATCTTCTTGCAACAGGAGACAAAGGTGGCAGAGTGGTTATATTTCAAAGGGAACAAGAGGTCAGTGACATGAAAAACAAAAGTGCTGTTACTACACTGCTCTTGTGTTGCACGGTCTCACTTCATCTGCTCATGCTGCAAGGGTTATGTGACTGGATAGGATGCTCAGGAGACCCGAAGTTAGCCATCTATCCGACTGTCTACCTTGTGCTGAATTTGGGAGGTCAGCTTGGTGGTGGTTTCAGCCCCTTGCTGCTTTGAAAAAAACACCCCAAAAATACAGTGAATCCTCATATGTAACTGTTATTCTCTGCATTGTAAATGTTGAGTTCCATTGGACATTCTGCTAAGCCTTACATGTAGGTTGATCAAAGATACATTCTATTTCGTTTGAGATTAATATAAGAAAACAAGCTTGTAAGGAAAAAGTACGTGTTAAGCTTCAAGGACATCAGAATGTGATAATTCAAAAGTTGAAGAATTAAGCATTTGATGTCAGTGGGAAAATATGGGCATTTCTGGTCCTGATGTTGGGAAGAGCCCTCCCTCCTAGCTGCACATCTTCAGACAGCGGTGCAGTGCTGCTCACTTGTGTGCTGATGCTGTGCTGTGCTCTGACCATTCACCAATGCAGGTATCTTATCAGGCTATTCACATCCTGGGAAAAAGCTTGCATTGAAAATGTGTGCTGAATCCTGACAAATGAAGCCTTTTGCTGCCAAACAATTTTCATGCCTTGTCGTGTCTCATAGAAATCTTACATCAGCATTCCACCTGGCAGTTGTCGCCCACCACCAAGGAGTGTGTTTATCCTCTGCTTGGAAGAGCTGATGAGAATTTGAGCCTTTTCCTGCTTCAGAAATTCTGGAATTGATTGTGGAGTTTTGTTTCAGTTTGTGCACAAAGCATCTCGAGGTGCTTCTTTTAAAGCAGAATTCCACTTTTCATTGTATGATTTGAATAATAATTAATGAACAGTCCAGTATTTCATGTTTCATCCTTACTGTGATACTGTTCATAAAACATTTTATCAAGGATAGTTCATCAGTTTTACTGTAGGGTTTTGAGAGGTGGTGAAATGAAAATACTGTTGCTGAAAAAGCTGCTGAAATGTTACACTGCTACACCTAGATGGCTCATTGCTCATTTATCATTTAGTCTGCTGGATAGACTTAACTAAGGCACAGAGACCAAGGTCAGAAGTGGCCACCTGCTCAGGATCTCTATCTTTTTGACACTTGTTTGGAGTGGAGCTATTATTGGTTTTGTGTTCAGTTGTTCTGTAAGTCAGAACCCAGCTGTCACGTCACTTCCTCTTAGCATTCCACCAGTCATACTTCTCACACAGCAGTGTTTGGGAGAACGTGTGCTGCAGGGAAGAGATGGACATGACACTCCATTCTCTTGCCACATAGAAAACTGCACAATTCCTGGAGAGGAGAAAGGCAAATCTAAACCAAATAAGTATATAATACTGCAATCTTGATGAAATTTCACAACTTTTTTTAAACCATGTAGTTTTTTTGACTATGTAATAACAACTGAAGATAGTTGTAAGATTTCACATAGGCTTCATGTTGGGAATGCAGGCTGAAATGTTGGGCATCGTGCCCTGAACTCACAGGGCATTACATCAGTTCCAAGAAACTGATGTTACTCACACACTTGGTTGGAACACAATGAGACCAGTGCCTTGTACCAGACAGGACAGCCTGACCAAAACATGGGTGGTTAGGTAAGTAATGGAGATAACTAAAAGTAGAGAGGATCCTATCTAAAATGCATAAGAGTTAAATGACAGGGAGAAAAATCAAGTCTCAGAATTAACTAACTTCATACTTGTTAGAGATTGCAGGGGAGGGAGAAAAAAACAACTGAAAACCTTCTCAAAGTTGCATAGTCAAGCATGGAAATGGAAGGAAGCATCAGAACAAAAAGGTTGCCTTTGCAGACTTTTCCTGGGCGACTGATTTCTTAGCTGCTTTTGGAAACAAATGAGTTGCTTCCTCTAACATGAGTGATTTCTCTTTGTGTTTTGGGGAGTTTGTATTGTCAAAAGTTTGTCTGCAGCTCTTCAAGTGGAATCCAAACAGGAATCTATCTGATGCTAACTTACTTAAAGAGCTCCACAACAGTTTCCTCAAATCTGATAGGACATATCCACAGATACTTGTGACTTTGATCTCTGTTCCTTGTACAGGTACTGCATCTACAAATGAGAATAGTGCAGAGTTGTCCCCTGGCTCTGTGAGGGGAAGAGTTTTTTGTGTACTTATAATGTCTGTACTGTTTTGTGATGTGCAGCATGGAAAGCCTGAGATGAAAATACTGTCATTTCAGCCTGTGGATTTTTATAATGAGAAATGTTGTCGAAGCTTAATGATAAGCCTTGATACCACTCCTGGATACAGCACATTTTAAAATGAGCCAGAGAGGAACTAGATCTAAGACTTATATGACAGAGTAACTTTGTGTAGTCATGTTTTTATAAAATCATATATAATTACACGATGTACTGTGTCCTCCATCATTTATTTACCAGTCCGAAAGCCCTGTACTATGTCCATATTATGTTAATTAGGGGAATGAGCTTGGTGAGGTGCAGAAAATAAACGCATGGATTTTGTGGTTTAGGATGTAGGATGTAACTGATTTCTGCTCCAGTCGTGTTGAAGGTGCCTGGGAGCAGCAGTGCAGGCAGCATGCCTCTTCCAGGTGCTCTCAAGTGAGTCAACAAATATGTACATTTAAAGGTATATTTTTAAAAAGGAAGTCAGCACATAATTGTTGCTAAGATATTTTACAATAAAGATACCAAATTCAGCATTGTAATGAGGTTACTTTCTAATTGACAATTTCTAGTCCTTACTTTGTATGTACAACTCCTAACGAACTGAGTAACATCAGCTTCAAGAAATGTTATGTTTCCTTGCAGAATAAAAGCCGTCCTCATTCTAGGGGAGAATATAATGTTTACAGTACCTTCCAGAGTCATGAACCTGAGTTTGACTACTTGAAAAGTCTAGAAATTGAGGAAAAAATTAATAAAATTAGGTGGTTACCACAACAGAATGCTGCTCATTTCCTGCTGTCTACAAATGGTAAGAACACTTTATTTTTGCAAAAAGTACTTATTGTGTGTCACTTGAATATTGTCTCCCCAATGATCCACTTGTGGGGTTTTTCTGGAGTGTTTTGGGGTGGTTTTCATGTCTTCTCCAATTGCGTGCAGCACTGTTTTGCTTGTAATACCCTGTCAATTAGTGACTTACAAACTTAGAGGTAACCTAGCAGCACCAGAACAGACGTCATTGCACAGCTGTGTTCTGGGGGTATGCTGCCCATGCCATCAGTTTGCACACCCTGCTGCTCTGCATTTTAGTATGGATTCTTTATAATGGGGCTGCCAGTATGCAGAACCATAGCAGAAGTCTGAATTTGACTTAAATTGATCATCTAATTTTGAAATTCAATTTTTGATGATGCCAGATCAATTTTGAATAATAGTAATTGAAATTGAAATGGTATGGTTTCAATACTCTTCTTGCCTCTCTGGTTCTAAAACATCATGTGTGCTTTTGAGGAGCTCGTGGCTTAAATGACAGCAGTCACTGCAGGAGTATATTTGTACAATTTTCATTCACCTTATTTTTTCTTCCGTTATTTGATTAGTGCTTGCACATATTACTGAGATGATCAGTGCCATGAACATTAGGACTGTTTCATTTTGATGCGTCATGGAGCAAGTTGCAAATCTAGTGCAGAGCTGGGCATGAAGAAACCACACCTTGCTTTTGTTGACACATGCACTTGTTCCTAAGGTTTTGGATCTCCTTTAGCCTTGTTCTTAAATGCTCTTATATATGTGCTGCTATACAGAACTTCAAAGCAGGAATGATTTCTGCCTACTGGACTGGGAAATTAAGTTAATCTACTTTGATCTAAGTCTTGCTAGACTCAAAGCAGCCTTTCAGCTTTGTCATCTTAAATGATTGTTTTCTTTCCTTAGCATTTGTCTGTTTAAAGTCACTTAGCAGTACAGGGCTCACTGCTGAGTTATGGTGATCAGCATGTCCCTTGCAAAGGGGAGTTAGGTGGATGGTAAGCTGGCTGCTTTATTGGTCAGGCAGAAACTTGTGGGTTTTTTTAAACGGAATGTTACACTGGAGTTAAAATGAAACCTCCTGGTCGTTTCCCTTCTATTTACTGATACTTTGATGTATTTCCCATCCACGCCCCATAAGTGCATGCTTTTTGTTTTTCTTAATGCACTAATTCTGCTAACTAACACAGCCAAAGGCAGAGTTCTTCACGTCTGGACTGAGAGCACTGCATTTTGTGTTATGTCATTTGAAGGACTCCAGTGGGATCCTTTCTGTTGCAAGCAGTAGAAATGTAAAGAGATGAGTAACACGCTCTGCTGCCCCCCTGTCTTAGAGATTTAATTTTGGAAATTGATTTGTTCTCAAGGATGTGAATTTTTGTTGATTTTTAGATAAAACTATTAAATTATGGAAAATAAGTGAAAGGGATAAAAGAGCCGAAGGTTATAATTTAAAAGATGAAGATGGAAGACTTAGGGATCCTTTCAAAATCACAGCACTACGGGTATGTTTCTGCTCTTTGACTTTAAATATCTTTTTGCATGTACTTCTTTACCTCTGTATTACCAAGGTTGTCAGCTGAAATATGAAGATAGAAATGTTTTGGTCTGTAACTATAATATTTCCTTGCAATAGGTTGGTTTGTGTTTTGTTTTTCTTGCTGTTTTGGAATCTTACTATACTTTAAATAGACTTGAAATCAAAAATTTTCAAATTAAAATATCTTTTTGAAGACAGCATTTATCCAACTCAGTGTAATTAAATTGTAGAAAAAGAGATTTATTGGCAGTTCCCTGTGAAACTGGCAGGTAAGGCTCTTCTGTTTGGCTTAAAGCATGTGTCATTGTGAATTTAGGAAGAGTGCCTTTGTGTCGATAACTTAATTTTTATATTGTGCTCATATTCATATTTTTTTTTATTTTCAAGAACAGGACTGATATATTTAAACAGAGTGCTGTGTAGTCTACAGGAGGTGTTCTAGTTAGAGGTCAGTTTGGGGCATTTGGAAAGCCTAATGAATACTTCCCTAGCCTTGGTGTTTTTCCAGTTTCATGGTGATGTAATGGCAAGGTTGGTGCTCCAGATGTAAGGCCATTTAAAGCGTGTGCTCAAGAAAAGCAGTCATGGGGACGGGATTTTCAATCTCTGTTGTTGTTGCTATAAATAGGAGTTGAACCAAGGCTCTCTAGTGCCACTCTTGACACTTTTAGAATCTATACTGTTGTGGTTTTGTGTTGGTTTTTTTGTTTGTTTTTCTTTTCTTGCTTTTCTTAAACTGACTGTTGAAGTGAAGATGCAGGTGTTCAGCAGTATAACTTGTCATGTTGGGAAGGATTACCCACTTCTTTTGGGAAGTATCTTTAACTTAGGCTGTGGGATCCAATGTCTGATGGAGTGTTCCAACTAAGATGTCTGAAGCCAAGGAAACCGATTATAAAACGCCTTGGCCGGAAATAAGTAGAGATGAAATTTGGGTTTCTCCGGCCTTGCATTTATATAGAAGTTGAGAATCTACCTAGAGCATGGAAAGTCTAGAGCAGAGCTGGGACAGTTCTGTTGGCTACATCACTCAATGAGTACATTCGTGTCTGTTTTAAGTGCACAGTTATTCAGGAATCATCAGGCTGAATGAGGAAGAGCAACAAAAAGCAAGGACCTCTTTTAAAAATTACCTTTCTAGTTCTGTTGTCTTTCGGGGGAAGGAAGGCAGCAAACCTTATCAGACATCTGGCATTTCCAAAGAAAATGTGATGGAATGAACAGTGTGAGAAAAGATGGTCTGACAGAGGAAAACCTCCCAGAGTTACACCTCCGTGTTTGAATGACCGGCTTAGAGATCTGGAGTGTATGTACCTTGGCCCCTTAGGGGGATTGTTTCCATACCTCATTACAGAAGAACCTCCATTTGTTTCTAATGGGGTACACCGGTAGGAGAGGCAGCACTTAGGAGCTGCATCCTGTGTGTAGATGTAGTGTGGGGTTGGAAGGGACCTCAAGGATCATGGAGCTCCAAGCCCCCTGCCACACGCAGGACCACCAACCTCCCCATTTAACACCAGCCCAGGCTGCCCAGGGCCCCATCCAATCTGGCCTTGAACACCTCCAGGGATGGACGGGGCATCCACAGCCTCTCTGGG
>JAOWBP010003659.1:30495105-30505826 GCA_028571105.1 Tragopan temminckii
GAGGTCACCCCGCAGCTTTCTTTTCTCCAGGCTGAACAAGCCCAGCTCCCTCAGCCTGTCTTTGTAGGGGAGGTGCTCCATTCACAGTAATGCATTCTTGATTTCACATCTGAAGGGCCAGGACACTCGTGGTCACTTAAGAGTGATTGCCTAGTAAGCAGCAACGAATTAATTTTAATAATGACCATTTATGATCTAAGCAGACTGTGAGATACAAATATAGTGAAAACAGTTACAGCGCTTTTGGTTTAATTTGTTTCTTGTTGAAGGAAGAGAAATTACCCTGAACCAGTGCCATAACTTCTTCCTTGGTTGGGTGATGTAAGGTAATGTGCCAGTACATGCAGTCCAGCAAACGGCACAGGGCAGCCACGGGCAATCTTAACCTGTTTGCATGCTGATCAGTGGCAGAGCAGGCTGCTGAAGGAGCCAGAGAGAAGCTTGATCCACTTACCTGTGATAAACGTGTCATGTTTTATATCAGCTAGTTGTGAGAGCAGAGCGTTTTGATCCTGAAATTGCACTGACTGCTCAGTGAACGCCTTGGGCATTTTCTTTGTAAACTTCTGTTACCAAGCACCCAAGCAGTCCTTAAGGTACAGTGGTCATTTTTAAGTGCTCATTTCAGTGATCACCTTCATTGTAAACGTACACTGTGATGGGTGAAGTACAGAGCTCCTGTATGTGACAGATAACTTCTGCAGAAGTCAGAGGCTTGGGTCTGTATTCATGGCCCGTTTTAGCACAATTCTTGTTCCACAGATTGAAAGGTATTTAGAACTTAATTGATTTTTAGAAAGCAGGAAATCTAAGTTCTGCTATTGGTGTTTGTCACTAGACAGTGTTCTATTGCACATCTCAAAGCTCACGGGGCTGCACTCCCAGTTTGTTAACTTCATGGTATGGGGTGGGTGTAGGAATTTATTTTAGGAATTTGTATTCCTGCTGGAGAACGTGGGGAGGATGTCGGTGAATTAAAACAGAAATAGGTGGGGTGCAAGTAATTAACATATTTTGAATCAGAAATCAATTTTATGCCCAAGTTGACTGTTCTTTTATGTTTCAGGTGCCAATACTGAAACCCATGGACCTAATGGTAGAAGCAAGTCCCAGAAGGATATTTGCAAATGCACATACTTATCATATAAACTCTATTTCAGTAAATAGTGATCATGAAACATACCTTTCAGCAGATGACCTAAGAATTAACCTATGGCATTTAGAAATCACGGACAGAAGTTTTAGTATCCTTTTTTAAAATCTTCTGTGGATGCTTGGGCACATGTAAGTTGTGTGCTGAAGAGAATTATCTTTATTTCACTAATTACAGTAGCGTTTGAATCCAGGGATTAAAGTACAGGATTTAAAAATGTAGAGTTTTAATGTAGTGAAAGCAGCTTTCAGAATGGTCTCAGTCATCTTCAAGTGCAAGCATTCTTTCATTGGAAAACTGTTAGCAGGAATACCATAGATGGTTTGAATTTTGGAAGCACCCTTTATTTACTGAGTTTAGTCTATACTTTAAATATGAGCAAAAAGATTTGAGAAGTAGATACCTCTTTCCAAAGCTTAAGGTCTCTTAACTGTATAAAATAACATTTCTCTTGAAAATTATTTTTCCATACCAAATGGTATTGCTAACTGTAGAAATAATCTCTGGATCTTTTAGCATGCCTGACCAAAACTGTAATAGTACATCCTATATTGGCAAATCTGCAACAAAACAGATGATATGGAAATATTATGTATTTTTAAAAATGATTTACAAGTTTTCTAAGGCTTTAAGTAAATAAAGTACAGTGTTTGATAAGATGTGTTGAAAAGTAGGTTTGAGAGGAAGCTGAAATTTCCACCTGAGCTTGATTTAGTCTACTTGAGTTTAAGTCTTCTTGGGTGCTGAGTTGGGGTTTGGAGGCTAGTTTCATTGTTGGAATAATCTCTTACTCCTCTTTCTTTTCCTTTTAAAAATTGTTGTTATGTAAATAAAAAGCTACTTTGTGTAGGTTGCTGACAGTAGAAGCTAAGATATTTGCTCCGGTTTTCTCTGCTGTGTTTTTAACATCTTTTAAGATGGTTACTTATTAGATTCAGGTGTGAGACGTTGCATGCCTTTACCAGAACCTTCCCAGATATTGTAGATATTAAGCCTGCCAACATGGAGGAGCTGACTGAAGTGATCACGGCTGCAGAGTTCCACCCCCACCACTGTCACGTGTTTGTGTACAGCAGCAGCAAAGGCACCATTCGGCTCTGCGACATGCGCTCCTCAGCCCTCTGCGACAGGCATTCCAAATGTAAGCAGCTGTGCTCTTCCCTTAGGTGTTTCTTGCTTAGATAGAATGCACAGGTGGTTCCTTATACATAATCTAACCAAGCTCGGCTTATCAGTAAAGACCACGCAAGGTAAGGAGTGGTAGTTTTGTAGAATGGAACATTTTAATTGTCTTGTTCTAGGCCATCAGCAAGCTGAAGTGTAGCATGAGACAATTGACGATCTGACTCTGCTCCCGTTTACCCATTTATGCATCATAAACTGATGGGAACGAGTGCTTTTGGCACCAGTGAGACCTGTCTTCTGTCCAGACTCAGTCTTGGTGCTTCTCAAAGGTATCTGCTTATTCAATGCCAGATCAGGGCAGTTTATTTGCCTTTGTGCGTTAGTAACTGGGCTGCTGCTGAGGATGATCCGTTTACTTTGTGACCATTTGCAGCATGTAGGGTAGAGTATATTAAAAATATGCACTGAGTTTGAAGGTGAGTTTCCAAGTATAAAACGTGAATGGTTTCTAGTTTGCTGAGACTTGTAAACCTGGTGGGTGAGGAAGGCTTTTCTGTTGAGGTCAAAATGAGCGGTGCTGGTGCTTAGCGCCCAGCCCCTTGTTTCTTCTTCAGTACTGTAGCAGTGGGAGTTTGTTAGCATTACTTTTCCTCGGGGGTATCCTGCCCTACTGATCCTTGCAGGTAAGCTTTCTGCAGTGAAGATAAGGATTTCTTGGGGAAAGGAAGTAATTCTGCAGTGTGACATGTAGAATGCTACGCCAAGTCATCTGTTTGCCTTAGTGTTGCATTAAAACATGCTACCATTTTATTTTTTTAACTGAATAACATCCTGTTAAAAGGATCTATTCAAAAATGGAAAAAATAGCGCTGGATAGCTTGTGTCCTGAAACATAGACTTCAGTATTGACTTGAAGTTTAAGTCATGTTTCTTTCGCTGCTTCCTGAAACCGTACCTGCTGAATTTCAAGTGTAGATTCTATTATTTCCTCTCAATAGTTTGCATGTACAACTCAGATTTAAATAAAAGCTGGTTGTATAACAGTCTCAAAATACTTGGGTCATGCATGCAGGTCTGTTCTTCAGCAGAACTTGTAGATCAGTTGCAGTATTTTTACTGCATGCACAGACTGTGTTTTGGTTTTGTATGTGAGGTTTTTTTTGTTGTTTTGCTTTTAACTTTTTTTCCTGATTCATCCCCAAAGTCCTGTGAGAATAGGTTGCTGATGTTGTGTTCCAGCTGAGAATGTTGGAGATAGTCTTCAGGCTGCCAGGTTGCAGGCACTGTAACGTTATTTAAAAGAGACTATTTAAAAAGTAATTTAAGCAGTAACATTTGATAAAAGAAGGTAGTTTCTTGGCTTGTTGTTGTTGAAGTACTGGGGAATGCTGGAAGCTGTAGAACTTGGTGTTGGTTTCATTTGTAATTGTCTTCTGTCTGCAGTTTTTGAAGAACCTGAAGATCCTAGCAGCAGATCATTTTTTTCAGAAATAATATCATCAATATCTGATGTAAAATTCAGCCACAGCGGGCGCTACATGATGACAAGAGACTACCTTTCTGTTAAAGTGTGGGATCTCAATATGGAAAACAGGCCTGTAGAGACATATCAAGTATGATGTTCACGTTTTCTTAAATATCATCTTTTGTTTTTACTTCTTTAAATCTCTAACATCAACCTAAATATTTCAAAAAGGTTCATGAGTACCTTCGAAGCAAGCTTTGTTCCCTGTATGAAAATGACTGCATCTTTGACAAATTTGAGTGCTGCTGGAACGGTTCTGATGGGTGAGTTGTTTTGATTTGGATTGCTTTTCTCTCAGCTTAGAAATGTAGTTTTGTCCCCAGACCGGTAAGTAGTGCTCAGCTTTAAGGATCAGTTAGTGACATTCAGATCAGCCCTTGGTGGGGAAGGGGTGACAGTGTGTATTTTGCAGTGGGATTGGTTTTTTGGTTGTTTTTTTTATTGCTTTTGTTGGTGGTTATGTGTTGGTGTTTGTATTTCCCCAGAAGACTTCAATCTTTCATCCTCCAGTTGCAGGAATAAATTTTTGTTTGTCAGTACAGTCAAAGCTGGTCAGTTCAAGCCTTGCTCTATTTTCAAAGTATTTACAAGAACATCCATACATTATTTTCCAAATTAAAGCATCTTTCAGTATTTTCTGTAGGCTAAAGAAGATAAAACTGTTAGGTAACGATTTACATGTGTTGCAAATAACAGGAATGCTTGTCTTGCCTGCAGATCATGGAAGCATTGTCATCAAATACCAAAGCACTTCTTGTGCACGCTTCCTGTCACTGGCTACATACTAAAACGTTTTCAGAAGCCATGGGTAAGACCATGGCAAATCTGGATGCTTTTTGTTGGCTTGCCTTTGGGATTCTTCTTTTTATTGCAGGATTGTGTATTTCTGAAATGCCTCTAATGGTGACTTGTCTGTTACAAAACGTTGGGACTAGATGAGCTCTTATGTCCCTTCCAATCTGTGCCCTTCTATGAAAGGCTTTCAAGCTGTTCAGTGAAAAGGTTTTGGTTTGGTGGTAACAAGAGCCATGCTTTGAAACAAGCTTGGGCCTAATGCTGAAACATCCACCATGTAATTTTGAAGGGAGCAGTGGCCAGAGAAGTCAAATTTGGTGAGCTGTGTGTATGGGCATCAGTGAAAGAAGTAAAACCAACCTGCATTGTTATTGGAGTCCTGTTGAGAGTGCATGGAACACTGCACACCACTTAGGAATTAATTTTCTAAGTAAATAGAATTAGAACATTGACTGCTGTCAATATCCATTTGCAAGTGGCTTTGAGTTATTCAGGGGGAAAGAAAAATCATACTGTATCAAATGGTTTACCAAAAAAATCCTGCATTTCCAATATTTAGTAGAAAATGCATAGAAGAAATGGTGTTTCTCACTGAACTAGAATGCAAAGAACCTAATGCTTGTTCCTGCATTTTTCAAGTAATTTCACCCAGTCTCTGCTTACCTGCCATTGAAAAAGGAAAAAACCCTTTCTGTTTGCATTCCCTCATGCAGTCTGATGTATTTTCTGTTAATGGCATTTCGTCCTGCTCCTACTCATTAATTTTGGAATGCCATGAAGGCAGTGTGTGTTGATAAATAAGCTGACAATGTTTTGCTAAGGCGATTCAGATTTTAAACAACATGTGGGACTGCAGACACATGGGGTGGCAGCTTTTCCAATTTCAAGTGGTAGAAATTAGTGTTTAACATAGAAAAGAATGAGCTGCTTACCTTCAATTTCAAGTGTTTCTTGAGAGCTACAAACAAACTGCTAATTGAAAGTTAGGTGTTTTCAAAAACTAATTCAGTATTTTATGCAAAGAGTTCCTGAAGAGCTGCATCAGAGACTCACGTGAGGGGTTAATGTTATTGCTTCAGAGTAATTTTTAGTAATTAATAATTAACATGAGCACAGTGCAAAGGAAGGCACTTGTTTGTGGCAGTCTGATGAAATTAAGTAGTTTACAGTGCATGCGCTTCCTCTGTAGCTCCTGGTGCTGAAGGGTGAAGGGATGTAGTAGGAATAGGAAGGCCTGCTTTGCTTCCATTAAGATGAACAAAGCCCAGGACTGCTGCTGAGATTTACTGGCAGGGGGCAGAGACCAGGGGCAGCACCTGGGAGAGAAAATGAGGGAGTGGAAGCAGTCCTAAATGCCCAGCAGAACTGAGAAAAGGTGTACATCAGAGACGAGAAGTGGGTGCCAGATAGTGGTGGTAAATCTGACCTGACACCTTGTGGGTGAGAGAGGAAGATGGGGATTGAATTCCCCTGCTGGAAGCCTGATGACTCTTCCCTTTCTTCTGTTTTTCAACAGTGCTATCATGACTGGATCTTACAACAACTTCTTCAGAATGTTTGACCGCAACACGCGGCGGGATATCACTTTAGAAGCATCCAGGGAGAGCAGCAAACCTCGTGCCATCTTAAAGCCACGTAAAGTGTGTACAGGTGGTAAAAGAAAGAAAGATGAAATAAATGTTGACAGTCTGGACTTCAACAAGAAGATTCTTCATACAGCATGGCATCCCATGGAGAACATCATTGCTGTAGCTGCCACCAATAATTTGTATATATTCCAGGACAAAATTAACTAAAGGTGACTGACTTGAGGACAGAGTTGTCTTCTTGCATAGTTAAGCTCAGTTGTTTATCTGTAAAAGAGAAGGCCTTGTTGTCCTACCAGTGAAGAACATTGATGCACTTACTTCCCTTTAGGTAAAGGAGAGGATCTGGCCTGGTTTTTGCTTTCATGGTGTGGTTCTGCCTTCGCTGAGGTTAGGAGTGTCAGTTGCAATTTTCTGAGGAAAACCCTCTGGAAGCAGAACTGATGGACAGTGCTCAATCAGGCCAATACTCAAAACAAATGTATTTATTGAAGTCTGAGCCTTCCTTTCCAGTTTATAGACCAAAAATTTAACACCTGAGAAGAAAACAAAAAAGTCATAAAAATGTTATTTCTATCTCTTGCGCTCTTTCTCTGCTGTAATATTTGGGCCTTTCAAGACATATATTGTGCTTAATGCCTGTAAACATTCCTTCTCTGGCCTGTATCTAGGCTTAGGTGTTTTTACCTTGGAGCACTTAGGTAGGTCTTGAGTTGGGTTGGTAGACAGGTTTCCATGGATATTTACTCACCAGTTGTATCTATTGCCACACCTTCTGGTGTAAACCACTTAATAAAATAACAAACTGAAAAAAGTGTTTTTAAATCTGAAGGTATGTATTCAGTCTTTTTTATTTTTTTTATTGCATGTACTGAGATTGTCAGATCTGCCCATCAGGATGGTTTTTTCACGTTTGTCCCAACACACTGATTTCTAGCAGACTAATACAAACTTTTTGTGTAGTATTTCGAATTCTAGATTTCGAGTTTCCTTGGAAGTGTCATTTAGTTTAAGTTGCACTGGTTTTCTTGTAAAACGACTTTTGTATACAGAGTAGGAGATGGAAGAGGTTAATGTAAAGAAGTCCGCAGCCTTAATTGAAAGCGACCACCTTGCACAGAAGGGAAAACAAATTTTCTTCTTTGAAGATAAAAAAAAAAATTTAAGTTTGTCTGATGCCTCTCAATGTTAGGTAGAGACATACCTTATGTGCATTATGTTTTTTAACCTTTTTAGTACTTGTCATGAAGATACACTTTATTTTAAATGTTTGGCATAATATCTTGTATTTCACATTGCAGTTGAAACCAGCAATAAAAAGTTTCTTGATTATGCCAAGCAGCAACACAGCTGAATACATTTTAGTACGTTCTGACATCAGACTGTCAGAAAATACTGAGGCTGCTAGCTGGTGTTACTATGTTATAACTGTTCTTGCTAGTTGTTTTTGTTTTGGTTTTTAAAGCCTTAGGTACTTTCTTTTGTTCCAAAGGGGCCTAAAATGCATCAACCTTTTCTTCACCCTGGGCTAGCGTGGGTGAGAAATTGCTCCTGAAGCTGCTCAGCACGTCTGGTAGTGCCAGGTAGCTGGGCATCATCGCGCTCTGGGAAAGGTGCCTGCAAGTTAGATGTTCTCAGAGATCCCTTCAGCTTCCCAGAGCAAATACAAGAAGTGTGGTTTACACTCCACTTTTATTGGAATGAAGGTGTATTATGATTACTAAATCAGATCTGCGTATGCAAACGTAAAAGTGTCTGTTCTTACCCTCAATTATTGTCCATAGAGTGCCACTCTTGTTCACAGTAAGCTAGTAAGTACAACTAACTTTGAGGTTCTACAAATAAAGTTTAAATTAAAAAAAAAAAAAAAGAAAAAAAAAGAAAAAACTTATACTGTATATTGGTTGTGACACTATTTGCAAATCTTGAAATATGGAACTGCTGGGTCATGAAAGGGTTCAATTTGACCTTGTTCCTAAAATGCATAATAGAGCTAATACAATGGGATTGTACATAATTGTTCAATTATTTTGACCAAAAAGTTTAATAAATTTTAAATGTTTACCTGGATGTGTTCTGTGTATTTTGGCAACTTTTTCTTTCTTTTGTGAGGTGATGGCCGTGGTAACCAACCTGAGCCCTGTATCTCTGTGGGGCCTGCAGGTTGGGCCTGTGGCTTGGCCATCCGTGTGCAGTGAATACATTCGTGCTATTTCTGATCTATTTTTTCAGCAGCTGTAAGTGGAATGTCAGTATAAAGAGGATATGATGAAGTCTTATTTTGTACCTCTTTCAGTTCTGATGATTCATCTGCTTAAAAAGAAGGCTGCTGCCTTGGCGTTGGGTGCAGTGTGTTTGACACTGGTGTGTGAAAGGTCCCAGCACGCACAGGCAGCTTTAAGCAGTGTACAAATCCACAGCTTTGCAGATACGTCCTGAAAGTGAGGTAACTTCTGCCCTCAGTTGGGGGTAAACAGAACAAGAGAAATTGGCTGTGCATGAATCGTGGGTCAGATTTTTGAAGCCTGTTTTAAACAACTGCTCATTTTGATGCAGTGAATCCTTGGTGCTCTGTTACTTAGGGCCGTGGTGAAAAGGGCTTGTCAAAAACAGCGCTGGAGGCTGTGGGATGTGGCAGGAGCTGCACTGGGAGCCCCTGGAGCAGAGCCTGGCCCAAAGCCGTGCCCTGAGCTCTGCATGGCTGTGAGCGTTGCTGCCTTCTGTGCGTGCTGTGCTGTGACACCTCCCGGGGCACGGCTGTCACACAGGCCCTTTCTGTTCTGTGTATTTTGTGCCGCCATGTTTCTTGAGGCTCCAGAGCTGAGGGCACTGTCTGCTGGAAGGCTTGCTGTGATTCAGCCAGCGGGAGGTAAGGAGTTGTGTTCAGCTCCAGCAGCAAGAAAAGGTAAGAGCAGATGAGTTGGTTTCCTTCCTAATAGGGTCAGTTTATTGCTTATCAGAAATGGGGATCTCTCTCTGTTCCTGTCCGTACCTCTAAAGCCCTAAGGGCTGTGTGTGTCTTACCACAGAAGGTTTTGCCGTGTCCTGTTGTTCCAAGGAAGCTCTATTTGTAGGCTCAGGAGTCAGAGAAGCGGTTTCTGCCCGGCTTCCACCAGAGGTCCTCCTCCAAAGGCCGTGTCTCCAAACAGTGACCTGTCAGCTGTCCGGCGAGCGCTCGAAGACTCCTGTGCAACTTCCCCGTCCTGGCCTTACTGAGCAGGGTAAGCAATGTTTTCCTACATCTGAGATTACTTCTGTATCACCGAATGCCACCTGGGGTGGGTTTGGGGTTTCCTCACTTTGCTCTGCAGGCTGTGAGTGGGCACGGGCTGAGGGCAGGGATGGGGAACACAGGGGCTGCTCTGCTGGAATGTTGTGTCACTAGCAGCTTCCATGAATCCTTTCTGAAGCACCAGTAGGTACAACAGGAGCACAAGAAACTTCCAATGCAGCACACCTTCACTTCTCGTGCCATTCTACTTGTACTAGGAGCCCTGGTGGAATGAAGGCATGAATGCACAGTGTGCTGGGGCTGCAGAATGCCCCGCTGCCATTTAAAGGTCTTTGTGAATGTGAGGAACTGTTGGATACGTGTTTAGGCTTGGTTTTTTGGATTTTCTTTTTGTGTTTATAAGAAAACCTTAAATTCAGATACAGCAGTATTAAAACAATCTTTTTTTCCAAAGGGAGGAAGCGGTGGTTCTGATGATGGTTCTGCTATCGCTGCTTTTGTTACTGTTGTGGAGGAACCCTGAGGTTCAGCTCAGACTGTGGTCAGATTTCTTAAAAAGCTCAATTTCATGAGAATTATTATTCAGAAACTGATGATGCAATACTTTTTTTCATTGCAGATAGACATGCACTTAATCAACAAGCAGAGCCTGCTCCTCCAGCAGCACGTACCTGATCAAACCCTGCAAGTGGGGATTTCCAGCGGCCTCAGCAGGATCAGCCCATGGAAAATGAATTGTGCCTCGCTTGGATTGGGGCCCACAGGGCAGTGCTGCTCTGCCCTGAGAGGGATTCAGCAGAGAAGGAATCAGTACTGCTAAATAAGGACAAAAAGTAGAAAGCTAATTTGTTTCTAAATGACGGTGGTAGAACAGAACACGTCTCTGCAAGTTCAGTGAGTTTCTGTTCATTAAGTGACTTCCAAAGACAGCTTACCCGTATTCAGATTCAAGAATCAACAATTATTTCCTATATAAACCTCTTGTTGATTTGTCAGTTGCGCACTTTAAGTATGAAACAGCTTCTTCAATCACTTTGAGCAAGTATTAGAGAAGCGAGGAGGTAATCTGTGAGGAACTGTTTTATTGAAATATACAAAACATAATTTGGCAAACATCCATTTTTTTCTCATTAAATAAGATAAAATTACTGAATGTAAAGGCATTCCATTAGTACAAACAAACAAGCAAGCAGATCTTTTTAAAGTTTATACATGGATGAGGCAAATAGAAGATGCAAATTTATTTTACAGGTTAAAAGACTGAGAAGCAACAGTCTGAGATACAGCAGAAGGAGATCCAATTAG
>JAOWBP010003659.1:30584726-30611252 GCA_028571105.1 Tragopan temminckii
TCCACAGCCTCTCTGGGCAGCTGTTCCAGCACCTCACCACTCTCATAGTAAAGAACTTCCCCCGATATCCAACCTAAATCTTCCCTCCTTCACCTTAAAACCATTTCCCCTTGTCCTGCCAGACAGGACATGTCATGGGGTGTAACATCAAATTAAGGGAAAACAAAACCAACAAGCAATTCTTGCACATATAAAAACAGCCAGAAGTGCTGCAGACTGACAGCTGCACAGCTCCCATTGACTGCATGGAGATCCCCACTACGAAACAATTCTTAATCCACAAACCCAAAAACATGTGCCGTAGTTCAGTATCCACACAATCTTAGGATGGGCACACTGCATCCAAGCCTGCTCCAGTCACCCTGCTGTGATACAGAACCCATTCTGCTTTGTGGCTGCTTGCACCAGGGACCTTGGGAACACCAGTACCTGGTAATACAGAGAATTGTTCATTTTTCTGGAATCCATCAACCCATTTGCAACACCTGCAGAAACATGCTGGCTTCCCAGCTACTGAGCAGCAGTTGCTCCCCTCAAACTGAACTCACCACTACACAGACATTTATTGGAAGACAAGGATCAGCAACAGAACACTTTGTGTGGGTACCTTCTGTGGTACCAGAAAGAATTTCCCATAGAAGTGCCCCAGAGGGATTAGGAATAAAAGAGACGTTCCTTGCCCCAGAGCCATCCATGGTAACAGCTGCCTGAGGGAGCTCCTGGCTCCCAGATCTGCAAGAGCAGAACAGGTTGGCTCTGGCTGCTGGAAAAGCAGGAATCATTTCAGAAGCTTGAAGGGCCCTCTATCAATCATGGAAAATACTGCTACACAAAGCCAGAAGGATCTCAACCAGCTTCCATTTTTTCAGCTTGAACAAGTACTAGAAGCAAGGGTAGATGCTTTTTGGATCTCAGATTTGATCCCAGACAGATGAGGAGCCACAATGGCCAGCATGCCGTGCTTCCAAGATGAGCAGCCACCTTTGTATGGTGGTAGCTCCAGTGCAAAGCACTACTATGCGGAAACAAGTAAACAAAATAAGTGTTGTAATTTTTCATTAGTTTTAATTGCACTCAGTGCTTATCCCAAAGTCACAGAATTCTGTAATTTACTGTCATTAGGATCAGTTAAGACGCTCTCCATGAACTACCCAGGGAGCTATCTGAATCTCAGCCCACTCCATTAGCTCGCTTCCTTCCACAGGCAGCCACTGCAGCTGGCTCCCAGGGCTGGGTTCCTGCAGGAGTTCTGCAGCACAGACCTCGCTTTGCCCGTAGCTGCTGGAAGAGGAGCAGCTTCAGGATGCAAGAGTGACTTCCAACAGGCTCTGAAAAGCCTCTGCTGAAGTACAACCGTGTGGGAAGCACTCCTATGAATTACAAGTCCAGCAAAATGTACACAGAGAATTAATTTCTTTCCTGGATCCGTATTGCGACGAAAACAATGTGGGAAAGGCAAGCAGATGTGCCCTCATAGGACTAAGAGAAAACTTACGTAAAGGAGTCATTCCAGCCGTTTGTTTCCCACCATTAATCTCCACTTTGATCTCCCTTACACTGCACATGGCAGAAGGCAAACAGCACACAGCAGCACATCCATGACATGCACACTCAAGCTGTAGTAGGACAGCTCCTGGTGCACCGCTGAATTCAGAGGAATGGAGCACAGCATCCCTGCCTCCCCCCATCTGCCTGGAAGCTGCTTGACCACCCTGGGGCTGGAAGAAGAATGAACACTTCTTTGTGTCTGAGCATCAGAATTATTCACAGATGCTATGGAAGCACTTGGGGAATCCCAAGATGAATCACAAGCCAGGATTCTCTTTTTTCTTTTTCTTTTTTTTTTTTCTCCTAAAGATTAAGTTGTAACTGAGATAAAATAAGTGATCTGTAGGCCTCAGGTAGGCAGGGGTCGCCAGTAGAATACCCTCACCTCCACTGTCAGCCCTTAAATGAGGTCTGGAAGGGATGGATCCTGGCTCCATCCATCCAGTCACTCAGCTGCACTGCACGTACCTGAGCTCCCCTGGGCCGGCCCTGCCTCCCACCAGGTGCTCCATCACTGCTTCAAGCCATGTCTTTGTATCTCTGCTACGCTCACAAAGAACACCCCAAAATGCTATGCCAACCCAAGCTGCCACAGGGTCTGCCAGCAGTAAGCATGCCCAGCTCCAGGCCAGCAGGGCTGCTATGTGCCCTAGGCACCACTGCGCTGCAGCAGGGCGAGCTGTGCCATTCGGGGCTGAATGCTTACAGTGACTCAAGGGGCGGCCAAAACTGTGCTGCTGCTGTGTTTGCTTGGAGGAAAATCCTCAGAGCTCCTTTATACTTTCAGTTGTGTTTTCGTTGTCAGAGAAACATTGCCTTAAATTGAATCTCAACGGTGCTTTGTTTTCATAAAAAAAAGTGATGCACAAAACAGAAAAATGAGGTGCTAAGAGAAACTCGGAGAAATTAAATGTAAAGAAAAGTGGCTTCATGATTTTCATTTTTGGGGCAATTATCGCTTGTTCCCTTAAAGATAGAATCAAAAATAAATTATCATGTCAGAACGCTGGCAAGCTGCGTGTCACTATCAGTTTCAGATAATTAAGTGTGATGTATTTTGGAGCAGAGCCAAACGCTGATAATGTGGCAATTACTTCCACAGAGCCCAGTCAAAATCACATAACGCTCTCCTCCTGCATCTTCATTACTGTCTTGCTTTAAACTTGGGGTTTAAATTATCTCAAGAGCTTCCAAAAAAGCAAAGGCACAGCTTCCCAGAGCTGAGGAGCTACGGCTGTGCTGCAGGCTCAGGGCCGTACCACGGCCATCCAAACCAGCCCACGCTCATCTTCTCTTCTGAAACACAGCAGCTGTCCTTATACCCACAGAACATGCTCAGGCTGCACTGCACGACTGCAGATTACGGAGCTACTCTATAATGTATAATTTTCATTCTCTGTGATTTGAAGAGGACAATTGATTTCTAGGGAAGAAGAGAAAATACGATTTCATCTTGTTTCATGCAAGCAGATATTTACAAAATACAAATCATCAAGACAGCATGGCTGCAAGTATTAGATTACAATTTGCATTAGACTGGCATTGTTTTACATTACTTCTCTTCTACTAAAGGCTATAGCCCAAAAAGTTTCCTTCAAAAGGATCTGTTTTGGTATCAAATGTATGTCACATACATAAGATACCAATTTAGGGAAAAGGAGAGAAAAATCAGCCTTTTCACTTTTGGGATGAGACCTCCAGCTGCTGTCCTCCAGCTGGGATTCCCACCAGCCTGAGCCTTACAGGATGACCAGCCCATAACATGCTCTGTGAGCCTTACAGGATGACCAGCACCTGCAGCCCATAATGTGCTGCTGTGACTTCTCCCTTCAGAAAAAAAGTCTCTCAGTATAAACCCTATGAAAACCTCACCAAAGGAGAACCCAGGAATCACAGAGTTATTAACTGGAAAAACTCTCTGAGAGCCCACTATGCCCACTGCTCACATCCCTCAGTGCCACATCCCTGTGGCTCTGGATACTTCCATGGACAGGGATTCCCCACCCTGGGGCACCATGACTTCTCCCTGGTTATACCCAAACCACCACACAGCAAGTCCAAAGACCTTTCTCTAAGTTTTCCATTTTCCTTTACCCAAACTCCAAAATCCTCACTCCTCATGTTTCCCTACTAGGAAGGCACCATGGCTATGCTGTGCCCCAGCTCCTACTGCAGGCAGAGCTCCTGCCCCAGAGCCGTGCTGGGGATGGGCTGACAGTCAAACCTGATGATCTTAGAGGTTTTTTCCAGCCTTAAAGATTCTATAATTCTACGGACAGACAGAAGTTCAGCAAATACTTCAGTAAGTCTGCAGTAAAAGCACGAAATGTCAGCGCACATCTTCAGCCAATGAACAGAGATAGGGAAAGACCTCTTCTATCCTTTGTGCTGTTTTGCCTCCTTTAGCAATCCGCTTTTGTTGCTTTTAATTTCCAGCGGATGAACAGAGAAAGAAATCAAATCAAAGTGACTTCAAAGAGAAGTCAAATGTAGTTGTAAAACTTAAACGTTTACAGCTAAATTGCCCCTGTTTAGCCTTATATACATCTATATATACCCACATATAAAGTGTGCTGCACTGTCCATGCTTGTAAACAGCATCTAGGTTAAAAAACAAACGGAAACCCAAGGACAGGTCAGCAGAAGGGCTCAGGCATTGGCTGCAGAACCCAGTGTTTCTGCAGGAGTTCTGCTGCTGCCCACCCACATTCATCATTCAGAAGCTGTTAATTGCAGGCTGTTAAAACGCTAATTGCTTTTCAAAGTCTCGCTGCCACATTCAGGATCACAGAGGTTTCCTGATTTAAGAGTTCTCCCAGGAATTATTGCAGAGGGCTTTTAGTTCCCTCCCTCTTTGCCTTGGGGGAGCAGCTCTGCCCCACTGCCAGCACCCATCCCCAGGCTATGGCTGAGCCCACCTGGAACCACGGCACCCGGCATCAGCAGGGCTGGGCACAGATACCTCCCAGCTCTGGATGAGCTTTCTGACTGCAGTGAGAAAGAACTTCTGTGCCATCGGCATAACAGAGCACTGGCACAGGCTGCCCACAGAGGTGGTGGATTCTCCTTCTCTGGAGCAAATCAAAACCCACCTGGATGCTTTGTCATGCAACTTACTGTAGGGAACCTGCTTTAGCAGGGGCATCTCCAGAGGTCCTTTTCAACTCCTGCAGTGCTGGCATTCTGTGATAACGGCACTAAAAGTGACATATTTAATAATAAAATCATCAAGAGCATTGAACATCACCGCAACTCTTCAGCCCCACGCTTAGAAAGGGAAGCAACATAGATCCCCAAGCCTCCACTGGAGCTGCTGTGCCTCTGCCCAGCCTGACAGACCTTGGGCACACATGATGCTGCACTCAGCTCAGCATTGGAGCCCAACTTCAGACAGCTGGAAAATACCAACCTTGCCCAGAATTTCCTGTACCCTATACTCAAGAAAAGGAGTGGAATACAAAAGACATCCAACTCCTGAGCTGTTAGGGACCGACTTCCCACTCACAGTCACAAGGATGGAGCTCCCAACTCCCACTCCACTCCTCTGACAGCTCCAGGGCCCACGGGCACAGATGGGCACACCAAAGACACCCCTAAAATTCCAGCTCTGGGGCAAATCTCAGTATGTTTAGCAACAGAGCTTTTAAACAGCATTTCAAGAGGGCTTCTGAACAGCTACATACATCAAGTGTGAAATTAGATTCCCTAGTCCTACTTTCATTAATTAACTCACTGAACCTATTTCAGTAATCACAGCTGTGCAGCAGTGGGTGTAGGAGATCCGTGGCCAAGCCAGGCACCGACTCATCTACCTGTCCATGCTAAACCATGGCTGCGTCCCTCCCTTCACAACCAGCACCACTGGCAGTGCTGGCCTTGCCTGGTCGTCTCATTTACCTTGCGTGCACACATGGCCAGCACTGCATGTTCACAGAGGGAATGCACGTGGTGCTAAGGATCTGTCCTACAACAGCGGCACAGAGAGCTTTATCCTTTTCAAAGTGATTGCAGCCTCCTGAAACCAAGCAACCCAATGAATGCATCTCTCTGGAAAGCAAACAACGTGCTAATGCCAAAAAACATTCCACCACCATCCACCTTGCAAAATTCTCTTAGCCCACAGTAAACAGCATGCATCTGCCAGAGCAAATCGAGGTGAGGATGCAGTATTTGTGCAACATCACACAGAAAGTCAAACTGCTCACTTGTTAAAGAGGAATGAAGCCAGGATGCTTGTCTGGAGCCATTCACAAAGCCCACTGGGCTATATCATCCCCTAGATTTACCATGAAAATAAGCTGTGTGTGAAGCAAAACCAGGCTTTTCTGCTCACTTATTGTCCCTTTATGTTCAAAGACTTTTTCCTCTTCTGTACTCAATCAGAACAAACAGCAGAAGCCAGCATGAGACAACTCCCCCAGCACACAGGGATAGCACACGGCTTGATGCCTGTGTCCCCATGTCCCCAGCTGTCACACTTCTGGTGCCACCACCCCATGTTGGGCAGCACAGCAAGCATCCATTAGTTCTGCCATTGTCCCTTACAAAGCCAGACCTGAACAGCACGTGGTCAACATTTTAATTAATTACTGCTTTCTAGAGTAACATATTCAGTAATACTGATATGTTAGAATCGGTAACAGATACACCTGAGCTCCCTGCTGTAGACTTTTTAGAGATAACTTCCCCTTAATTCCCTCTTACAAAGGGCACGGTCAGGGCACTGCTCCTCACTCCGCAGCAGAGCACAAATGAGATGTAACCAATAGATCACAGCAGCACAAGGGATGCTGTGGTTTTCCAGCAGTGGTTCCTGTGTGTTCCTAGGATGTGTCAAACTGCACCACAATCAGGCCAGCACCACTGGTTCCACAACACTCAGGATGAAAGACAAGTCAGTATGGGTTGATCAGACTGTTCCTCCATTTCTCCTTACACACACGGACCCTCCCAGCCAAGGGTCCCTGCACCAGTCACTGCAGGGAAGGCTCTACATCACCCAGTGATTCCCTGCTGACCCTCTCACTGTGTCACAAATCAGCTGGAAACTGCAAGGATTAAGGAAAAGTCACCTTTATTCGCACAGGATATCTACTGTTATGTCTGAGACAAGAGCTAGAGCTACACGAAAGGACAGGATAGTAGAATCATACATGATCCCAAGTTGGAAGGGACCCATAAGGATCGTTGAGTCCAATTCCTGGATGTGAGACAACAATTTGCACATGGGGAGGTTTAGCTTAGAAGCCAGAATGAATTTCTTCACAGAAGAGTACTCAGGCTCTGTCACAGGCTGCCCAGGGCAGCAGTGGAGCTCCCATCCCTGCAGGAATAGAGAAGTGTGGACACAGCACTCAGGGACACGGCTTAGCTGTGGCCTCGTAGCGCCGGGTAGATGGTTGGGCTTGATGATCTCAGAGATCCTTTCCAATCTGAATGACTCTATGGAACTAGGAGCTGGAGGATAAGGATGTGAGAATCCAACCAGCAGCATCCCATGCCAAGCACCACCCTGCTTTCCTACAGGGCACCCAGCTGAAGATCCCCATCCCTGCGGCCAGCACAGAGCAGTAAGGACAGCAGTGTGAGCCGCAGGGCAGGGGACACAGCTCGGCCACTCTGAGTGCTTCATCAACGCACTCACACGCTCCTTAACACATTCACATTCTGTAAAACTTTCCTGATTTATTTCCATATGAAATATTTCTCCTTATGAAAACCAATTCCAGCATAAAATCTCAATCTTGTAGTTTAATAGGATGTAATTCTGGAAGAATACAATAAATTAGGCAGCAACAAACCTTTGGAACTTGAACTTTCTCTCTGTCGTATCAGAGCAATTACTTCTGCATGAACCAATCCTTTGTATTTCAGAGAAAAATCTTCTAACCCTTATTTCTGGGAGGATTCGAGTTATAAATTGCCTTTGGAATTCCAAAGTCGGTAACACAGAAAGTAGAAATGTGGTTCCATCTTTGTCCCCCCATTTGCTCCCTCAGCTCCGCAGGCTGGCTGCCTGACCTGCAGCATCCCAGCAGCCCTCACCCACACTGTGTGTGCTGGTGTCAGTGGGGCTCAGTGTGTGCCAGCAGCAGCTGTCCCAGGGGGCAGCCAGAACCTCCACCTTGTTTGTAGGAATGTTCCCAGCTCACTCTGGATGCAGTAAACAGAACAAAATTTGCAATGAAATCAATGAAATTCTATTTAGCTACCCTAGGGAAGCATCCACGGCACATTTTAAATTGTGGAATTTAATTAATTTTCCTGATTTATATGCTGGCCAGCGAGCTAAGATTCGTTTTACCTCGTTAAATCTATTTACACTTAGATAGTGGGGACAGATTGAGGAATACATCCAGCCAGCCAGACAACACCCACCAACACCTGACTTTAGTTACCAAAGCCATTTGTTTCCCCCCGTCTATCAGGTTGAAGGGGCAGAGATGATGCCTTGGATAAAAGAAAAGCCCAGTAACCAAAATCCAGTTCCCCGTTTGCTGCTCCTCTACGCTCCATTGCTGCATGTTACTGCTGTGGCCCCAAACTCCTGTCTGCACTTTGTTTTCTTTCGGATGAACTTCCCCATGGGTATAGCAATACCAATTTAACTTCTAGTGTTAAACATAACAGCATTCTTGGATTAAACTGAAACATGCCTTATTGGACTGCCATTTACCCAGGAGCTCACTGTTACATCAGACAAACTGCCCAGGCTGCTGGTGACATCAACTGCAAAGCAATGTCCCTCCTGCTGCATCTTCCCAGCTTTCTCATGGACTTCAGCAAAACGTGCTCCTTCCCCCTGTTCCGAGCACCACAGACTCACTTGAGAAGGAAAGGTCCTTTGAAGGTCCCCACTGCCCTGCAGGAACAGGACCTGTAGCCCCAGCAGTACCAAAGCAGCAGTTCACAACAGATGCCTTTGCACATACTTTGAATCATTTTGCACGGCAGCACCATCACACGCTGTAGTTTTATTAAGTGCTAGAAGCACATACAAAAGCACAAAGTTCCATTGAAGGCCACCCAGCCCTGGGCCATCATTCATCCTGCCAGGACAATTTTGTCCTCGCAGCCATTTGGCTTTTCCTCCTCAGACTTCTGCCACCCTCGTACTGAATCAAGATTACCTAAGGGACTGCTTTAATAAACAGAATCTCAGCTACATTTCAGCCTGCAATAGAAAAAAAAGCAGGAAATGGGAGCTGAAAACTCTTCCAGGGGGAAAACAATGCCTTCCAGCTGAAAAGGAGCAGCACTGACTTATGTGCACTGCAAGGTGTGGGCAGCACAGCCCAGTGCCCAGGGCTGAGCCAGCGGCTGCAGCCACCCAGCCTGCCAATCCAGAGGCAAGTGCTCTGCAGGTACCTTAGCACTGCAGAAGTGTTCCTAACCCCTAAAACATGATTCAAGCTCTCTACAGCAGCATCCTGGCATCCTCTGAAGGAAAAATAAAACAAAAAACTACTGCTTGATTTAACAAGTGGTTAAACATATAGTAAATTAAGTCCGACTTTTATGACATTTACCAAGCAAACAGTCAGGCACGAGTGGAAGGATTCGGGTTGTTTGCCTTTGTGGCTACATGGGCTATTTAATTACGTAGCTACCGTCAGTATCTTGATACCTCTTTCCAGGCACTGAAGCAGCATCCCCTCCTGCCCCAGCAAAATGATCAGCCAAAGGCCAGGGCCCACCCCAGGGCTGACCACACAGCCCTGCCTGGCAGCTGAGCATTCTGTGCTCCGCAGAGATGTACCAACCAGCAGGAGGCAACTGGCACTCATGGGAACGGGTTAGCTCAAAAACCGCTGTACGTGCATGGCTTTCCTCACACGCGTCAACACAGATATGAAGCTGAAAAGTAATTTTATGCTGGATATTAACTCAAGCAGGAAGTTATCACTTTAATAACTATAAACATCCATTTGCTTGCTTCGTTACACAGCATTAAAGCTGGGCAGATCATTTACAACGAACTCGTTAGAACTGCTCCGTGCGCCAAGATGAGTGGTTGTTACTGCTAGGCACACAGGAGACCAGGAAGGAGGGGGGAAGCTTCCCAGTATGTCAGTGCCACACTTCTGCTCGGAATACCTGGAACTGCTCCTCTGGTGATCTGAAAACATTACTTCTTGTTCACATAGGACTATGAACTCCCGGGCTGTATCAGTTAGACCACGGGTGTGCAATATTTTGGCTCACCTGGGCTGCACTGAGCGAGGAGGAATTGTATGGGCCTCATATAAAACATATGCTATAGTTAATGTATGTACATAACAAAAGTTTCTTGTTTTTGGTTTTTTTTTTAATGTAAAAAAAGAGGACAACAAAAACATGAAACCATTGAGTTGGGCGCTTACGATGTTAAAAGACACACGAGGCAAGTTGCCACCCAGTGCACCACCATCACAGCCCCAGCAACCCCAGGCACAGAGCAGGACAGGCTTCAGCTCTCCATTCAACTATTTGTTAGGAACCAATTTGCCCACCCTCTCAGTGCCCCCCCAGACAAAGCAGTGGGGAGGGCAGCACTCCAGCACAGCCAGCAGCCTTCGCTCCTCTGCTGCAGAAGAAAAACCCTTTGTTTCCCCCCAAAAATACTGTCAAAATAACTGAGTAATTGTTGTTATGAAAATGTGTTTTGTATCAGCAGAATTCGCTAATGAAGCAAGCTGACAGACACATGAAGGAGCACGCGGAAAGCTCTGGCACTGAGAGGTGTTTTGAACATACAACGTTGCTTGGCCGCTAAGTTACTGATAGGAAAAATACTTAGTCACTTCCCAGCTGTTCCATGGCAGGCTGAACCATTAAATGTAAACCATTAAATAATTCTGAAAGGAAGAGAACAGGTGGCAAATGGCTTATATGGCAGATGGTGTCTTTTTTAATATTTGTACTGGCTGCTAATTTACAGAGTCCATAACTGCACGCTCATATCTTACCTTTTCCATTTGAATAATTAAGAAATGGGATGTGAAAAAAATAAATCCCCTCGCCCCTAATACAGTAGCCATAGAAAAGGCATTTGAGATTACCAGCCATCCCGTACCTGAAGCACCACATAACTCTACATTCTAGGACTTTATTGCCTTTTTTTTTTTTCCTAAGAGAGAGTCCTCTTCAAAGCCTTGGCTTGATAGCACTGAAAAATTAAGTTCTCTCCCTACCAGCAGAGCACATGAGCACAAGGATGCAGCACAGATCGCTGCATAGCTGCTTTCCACAAGCTTTTATTTGGTCTTTATGTTAACGCTGGCACAAAACCCACATTAACAGCAAGGATGGCATTAAATATTTAAACAGAATGTACGAGCAGAACCAGCAAGAGATAGAAAAGGAAATGAGGAAGAAAGGAAGAACTAACCTAAAGCTGAGCTCTGGTAGCATTTCTGGACCACGTTAGCTCACTGATGTTAAACCACCCGCTCCAATGTGCAGCAGAAACCACAGTAACACTCTGCTCAGGTTTCTGACCATGATGACGACCAGAGCTCTGCAAAGCAGCTCCATACTTGCTGAGTGCAGACCATTTACTCAACGCTACGTGGTTCTCCAAGCAAGGAGGAGCAAAAATGCCACTGAACAAAAGAACTGAAGCCCAGCGCTCTCCGGGATGCCAAACCTTTGCAAAGCACAAGGTGCGCCCAAAGCTCGAGGTGCCACGTACCACCTTGTCGGGTTCGCCCTGCTGGCTTTGTCTGCTCACAGGTAGCTCTTTCCCCAGGGATAAGGAGCTTTCTGGCAGTGGGCATCTGGCACTTTTTTTCTGTGCCCCCAAACCCAGAATGGGACATCGGCCACCACTGGCTTTGGCTGGAATTCCCTTTCACCACCTCAAGTAAAGTGGTGCCAAGCAGTCATTCTGTCACAGCAGAAGTCCCTAACAATTAACAGCTTTAACTGCTTCCAGATGATATTCAGGGCATCCGTCATTAGAAGTTGGCAAAGTCACCCTTTCCTTTTACTGCTTTTAGGACAGAAGCCTACACTGTGGCAGACAGCAAACAGAGCAATGCATCCAACACCTCTGCAAATACCTAGTGGCTGCACTTCAGAGCTGTACCACAGTACTTGTCTGGTGTGGTTTGAGGCAGAAAGGAGAACATGGGGAGGCTGCACACTGCAGCTGCTGGGAGGCACACAGCACTGGTGGTGGAGTTGGTGTGACTTGGAGAAGAATGGTCAGTGGTCAAAGGCAGCTCAGCGCTCTGCTTCACTATTGCTGTACAAGTTAATGACTGGGAAAGCCTCAAGGAAGAGTAATTTAACATACAGAAAATGCCAGGCATAGAGTGTGCTTTAAACCCTGCCTGCCTTTCAGCTACAAGCATCGTCGTGCTGACGTTATTAAAGACGACTCATGGATCTCAGAGAAAAATAGATCTGTGAGAGAACATTATCTGCGGACCCTGAGGCGGCTGCATTCCTCTTGCTTCATGTATGATTTATAAACTAACCCAGTAATTAATGAACTTCCCATGTTCTCCTTGTTGAAAGTTTATGTGAGATAATGTTCTCAGTGTCATAGAACCACAGAACCATTCAGGCTGGAAAAGCCCTCTGAGACACTCAACCCCACCCAGCCCACAGTGCCACTGCCCACGTCCCTCAGTGCCACGTCCCTGCAGCTCTGAGCAGCTCTGAGCACCTCCATGGATGAGGACTGCCCACCCCTGCCAGCTGTGCCAGCGCCTGGCCGCTCTCTGGAGCAGACATTGCTCTGATACCAGCCTGACCACCAACCCTTCCTTCCCTCCAAGTAACACCAACTCCATCACCCTCTGCTGTGCATCTCCCAACAGCTGCAGTGCACAGCAAGTCTCCGCTCTCCACTCTGTGCTAAGGACTCACCCCGTACATTTCTTTCTTTTCACTCACACCTATCCCAATTCTGATTCATTCATTAGAGCTCATGAAAACTCCCATTCATTATTTTCCTTTTTTCCAAGCTCCCAGGCCTCACCGCCATCCTCAGTGCTCTGCCGCAGCTCAGGAAGCTTTCCATCAAGTTCGTGTTGACAAAGATAATTTAAAGTGAACACCTCAGAGTCCTCTTCACCGTGAGCACAATAAAAAGGAGTTTCATAAAAATGTTTTATGTAAGCCTTTGCAAAGGAAATAGCCAGCCCTCCAGAGAGGATGATTAATAGAGAAAAATGGTTAGCTGAATCTCGAGTTTATTTTATATGTGCCGGGCATTTCCAAGCTTTCTTTCCTAAAAAGCTGCTATATATTCCGTAGGAGAACACACCCAGAAGCGTGTGGTGTACTGTGAATGATTGATAATGGGCTGATTGCTCAGGCACTCAGAGCATGGTAGTTGATAGCCTATCACACAGTCATTCAAAAGGAAAGCAACAATTATCATGGCCTGACATGTTTATCACAGCAGAGCCAAGCCACTTATCTTAACTCTATAGCTCCTTGATATTATAATATTCTATCGTGTCTAATACAATTCATGCAGGGCTCAGTGCTGCAGCAGTAAATCAGAAGTCCTGCAACTGCTTCTCCCAGGAATGCCCGAGCATCTCAATTCAAGGAAGAATACATCTAGCATCTAAATTTGTATTTCAGCACGGATAAAGAACGATTCTCTTACCCTCCGATTCTCCTATGAGATGCTCACTTTCAGAGAGGTAAAGTGATCGCTGTGGGTCAGAAAATACCCCATGGGAAGCCCTCAGCTCCCACCCCATGGCAGCACCTACATAGCTCTGCACTCTGCTGGCAGGATGGTCCTTTGTAACAGCTGGGAGAGCGTACCCCTGCAGGGACATCAGCTCTTCACACCCTGTAGCCCTTCCCCAGCAGCCGTTTATCTGCACTGTTCTGATGGCTGCTCAACGGGAACGATAATTACAGAGATCCATTTCTCATGTGAAGATTTCATCTGAACACCCAATATCATAACTGCATACTTCCTGCCAATTTCAATCTTGCTGCCTTGTGCTGCGCTACACTTCAAGTACCAAAAAGATGGAAAAGGTGCCAAAAATACATTTTTTAAACTTAATTGGAACACTGTGTTTCAAAAATATAGCCCTAAGCATCCAGAGCACAAACAGCTCCAAAAATGACCACAAAGACCTACAACAGGAGACTCACACAGCAGACTGGGAAGCTGCAGAGCCCCCCAGGTACCACATGCAGTGTCACGCAGAGGAAACAGCAGGTTTTGCAGTGAGCGACCACAGGCACATCATTCACACCCAAACCCATAAGGAAGCATGCAGAACCCAAGGCTACGTTCCTCTAGCAGGCTTTGTAAGGAAGCAATCTGCTTCTGTCCCAGACGTTATCACCGAGCTCTGCTCACTGGTGACAGTGACAGGACCGAGCACAGAGCTGTGGCAGGGGAAGGTTGGGTTGGGTTAGGAGAGGACTGTGCCCCAAAGGCGGTGGGCACAGCTCCAAGCTGCTGGAGCTCAGCAAGCACTGGGACACCGCTCTCAGCCATAGGGTCCGGAGTTTGTTGCTGCTATGTGGAACAGAAGCTGGACTCGGTGACCCCTGGGGGTCCCTTCCAACTCAGGATGTTCTGTGGTTCTGTCCCTCTATGTCACACAGACACCTTTCACCTGCCAACACTGCAACCTCCCCAGTGGCACACAGATCCAATGCCATTAGGAGCACATTTCCTTCCCAAAGGTGACAGAGGATGCAGCTCAGTTCACACACTGCCCACAACTGTCACAGTATACCAAAAGATTACTAACAAGCACAAACTTTTAACGCATGCTATCAGAAAACACCTGTAAGCAGTACCAGAGAAAACAGTTTAATCCCAGGTGTGCGTGCTTGCACAGCAGCTGCGTGCTTGCAGCTACCAAAGCACGGCAGTAGAATGCACACAGAAGCTGTCTGTGCTGCGGAGCACACAGTGCTTCTTCCCCACACCGACCCAAACGACCTTACCTGGGAATGGGGAGCCCAGCACTGGGATCCTGAGGGGTGAGAGGGTGAGCAGGCGGCACTGCGGGATGCTGGATGGGGGTGGTCCTGGGGGGGCTTCAGCCTCCACTGCCAGCAGCGCCAGTCTCGGAGGGCTGCCCACTGGGCTGGGGCCGCGCCGGCAGCCACCTGCAGAGAGATGCAATCATTTCATTGGAATGGACGTATGGATGCTTCCAGCATTCTGAATTAAAGGCAGCACAAACACACAGAACATTCTTAACCTTGCCTCCAACATCACGAGATAGGACTGCAGAACAGCTGAGGTTGGAAGGGACCTTAATGAACATCTGCTTTTAATAAGATGCTACGCTTTGAAGATGTTTCCAATGTTCTCACAAAGTCCTGCTAATGTCCTTAGGAAGCACTCGTAGCAGCACCACTGATGGTTGGACTTAATGACCTTGAGGGTATTTTCCAAACTTAAGACTCTATAAAAAGGAAGCTGTGTTTTATGCAGTGCCTTTGGCAAGGCTACGGCACTGGCACCATGGCCCCAGCCCTTCTTGCTGTTATTCTTCCAGAACTCTGAGCTTTGAACCCCAGGTGTGAGAACATACCCTTGCAACCTGAAGGGACAACACAAGGCAATATTGAGTGATGTATAAGCTGTGCAGAATTGTTAAATTTAAATGATAAAAACCTCAATAATAGAAGAAGCCAAGCAGTTGAACGTATTGATCTGTGTTCACTTCATCTGTCATGGTTCATAACGATGCACAAACACCCGTATCTGACTTCTGCTAAATAAAAGCTGTCTGATTTTAGATCTGAATGTTACATTAACCAGACATTAATGTTACCTGTTGGACTGCTGCCCTGCTCTGTGCATGCAAACACCTAAGCTGTACAAGGTGCCTTCACCTTGAGCACACCCCATGCAGAAACTTCATACAATCATAGAATGGCTCAGGTTGGAAAGGGCTTCAGTGCCCTCTGAGCAAAGAACTTCCTCCAAACACCCCACCTAAATCTCCCCTCTTTCAGTTTAAATCCTTTCCCCTTTGTCCTGCGACTATAAGACTGTCTTGAACAGGAACTCAGCAGCTGCCCACCAAATGCAGGCTCAAACTCACTTCTGGCTACATAACATTTACCTTGATGTCTAGAAGCTTAAGGGGAAGACCTTTGGAGCTCAATCTTGGCTAAATATGTTAAATAAACAAGAAAATGAGCAGTAGAAAGTCTTAAGGAAAAACCTCGTTTGACAAACACCAGCTGTTACTCCCTCTACACTGAGCTATGTATTCAAAAATTAAGCAATCATTAGCTTATTATGTTATTTAGCAAATGTTTTCAGCTCATGTGGAAACCCTTCAGGCACTGAGAGCCAACTGTAGCCGAGCACAAATCCCTGCTTGATCACAGCAGACATTTCCTCAATCTGTTGGGTTTCCCGCACCTCTGCATCACTGCCGAGCCAGTGCCTGGCCCTGGGTGCTCAGGAGGCACCAAGGGGCCCCGCTGCCAGCTCAGCAGCAATGACTGTCCCCTTGAGAAGCCACACCACTGCCCCACTCTGGACAGGGGACACAACCCAGCCCCACGCAGCTCCGTGGCCAGGTGCCCTGTGTGGGCCTTCAGACACCTGGATGCTCTCGCTGCCAAACATTCCTGCTCTCAGCTCTGGGGTAGGGGAGAAATGTTCTGTGCTTTTGGAAAGGAAATTGTTCCACTTACAGCTAATTGGGGCTCCTGAGGCTATTCTCCTCACTTTCAGCAGCTCTGCTTCTCAATCTTATAATAAACAATTATTTGCCAACAGAATAAGCCCTCTGTCTTAGCAAAACAGAAGTCAAATATTTTCAGTAAGCACCATAAAAAAGTTCCATTATTGCTACTAGTTACCAGCTCCAAGAGGAATCCATTTCAATACTTGTATGTGCCCTAATACAGCAGGCACGCAGGCAAAGAAACACCAACAAAGGATATCAACATTTCAATCGTTCCACTGTGGATAGATGAAAAATGTTGTTCTCCCAAAGTCACAGTGGAAATATCCAAAGACCTCATGGTCTGATTACTCGGACTGTTTTGACAATTTTTGCATTCATTCACCTGAGAACAATCACAGGTGTTTGTTGGGTTCCATGCCCCAACTGTATGAGATCACTGCCTGCAACCCAACCACCTCCAGTGGGAGCAACCAACTGAACTCTTTCTGCAACGCTTGGAAAATAAATGTTGCATGCCAGCCTCCTGTAGGGTACACGAGCAGAAAGGTTGTTCACTTCTCCACTGATTCTTCTTTTGGAGAACATGCATTTCCCCCAAAGAGCTGAGCAAAGCAACAGAATCCTGCATTGCCAAAACTGAGTAGAAATCCTGGAGCAGGAGCTAGCAGGCCATCCTTATTAAAGTTTTATCAGCTCCGTTATTAAAGTTTCATCAGCCAGTTGAAAGAGAAATTTGGGTGATTTCCCCGCCTTTGATGAGGCTCTCACTTGCTCTCTCCTACTAAATAATTCCACAACACGAGGATACCCCTGTAATTGTTAATACTGGAGCACGTCACTGCCTGGGGTCACCACACGCCTTCCACTGAGCCCACAGAACACCACCCATCCCAGCAGGAGGATCCCCAGCTCAGCCTGCCCCATAGGCTGCCTCAGGATGGTTCTTCTCAGGAGCTGGGCACTTCTTCAGCCAGTGGCAGGGAGCAGGAAAGCAGCTCTTTGCAGAAACCAATCCCATTTCACTGGGAGAATTTTCAAAAACTTCCAGAAAGGGTTTTTTAGACTCACACTTAATGACTGTTTACTTGAGTTTCAAGAAGCAAATGCCTTGCAAATAGGAGTAAAAAACTCTCATCAGGATAATCTTGAGGGGGAAAAAATATGACCAATGGCTTTTTCTCCAAATCTGTTTTTGCCAAGGCACGCTCCATCCTGAGCAGCAATGCAGCAGCTGTCTGCCAAAACAACAAAACCCACACTGATGTTCTTTCCCAGCCTTCCTTCCCAGTGCCTCTACAGCAGCAGTAGGGAAAGACACACGAGGTGGGCAGCACATCTTGATGTGCAGCTACTGGAAGCACAGAGCAGCTGAATGAGCAGTGGGGGTATCCAGAGATCACAGATAGGAGGGGGTGAAATGCAGCGATGGAGATGGAACACAGCAGTGAGCACATCGCAGTGAACAACGTCTGATCTCCAAACACTGCCTGCAAACAGGAGATCTCAGATGTTGCCATCTGTGTAGAAAAGGCTCTACAAGCACAAATGTGGAAGTTTCTGTTGTACCTTTCTTTTATTACAGCACAGCATCATTTAGGTAAGCTTTCTAGTTGCATCCAGAAGAGCCATTTTCACATGGCAGATCCATGCTTGTCAGCTTCACAACAAACCCTGATTATTATTACATTCTTTCCGTCTGTTTCTTTGGTTCTGCCTACAGGAAAACATTTTCCCCCCCCTCCAAGAAACCATGAGTGTCTCCCAAAAGACCCAAATGAAAGAAGTAAAAGGAAAAAAATCAAACAGGTTTTATAAAGACCTTCTACAAAGTTAATGGAACTTTTGAGGCGTCTTAATGAAGAATTAACCTTATTTAAAGGAAACCTTTTTGACACAAATGGAGTTCCACTTCCAAGTGCTGATCTGCCTCTTCCCATAGAAATGGACAGCAGACACATGGGACCATGCAACACTCAACTTATATCACAGCTTTCCTTTCACCAACAGTTCCATTTCAACACTGCCAAAATGACCTTTGGTAGTTTAGGAAAAGGATTCCAAAACTCAGCTATCGAAGCACTGAGCAGCATCCTAAGGGATTTGCAATTCTTTCCATGTATGTTTCAGGTAATAAATATTTGGAAGGCTCTCACATATTATGAAGGCTGTATGAAAATAAATACCAATTAAACTGAGGTTGATTAAATACTTTCAGTGGAGAACCAATGAAGTTAGTAACACAGAGGCCTTAATCCTCACCTACAGAGGGCTGTATACCATTACCAGTTCTTTTCAAAGCAACAGTTTTCTTGTTTGTTTTCAACTTCTATTCATAGAACAAATAACAATCTGCACCAGCACCCTTATCTCTAGATGACCTTTAAGATCTCTTCCAACCCAAGCCATTCTGAGGCTCAAGCTGGTTTCCCCCCATCCCAGCCCTGGCCTCAGGATTCCTGCTGGTTCCTGGGCACCATGACCACTGCACAGCCCATCCATGACTCTGTGCCACATCCAAGCACTGCACAATCCCAGCTGCTACTTAAAAAAATTAAGAAGTTTATCATTTGTGTTTACAAAGACATTCCAGAACTGTTTACTAAATCACTACCGATGCTGCTTAAACCAGCTGAAGGCAGAAGGAGGGTTTATTACCAGACAGTAACACTGACGGTGACTCTCTCAGGTCTAGTCCGCCAGCTTGGGACCCATTCAGCAGGATAGGGTTGCCACTTATTGCACCAGCCTGAAGGCAATAAATTTTGACACACAGCACAGATGCCACGGGATGCTCCTCGGTCAGCTCCTGCTGCTGGGCCAGGGCAGCAGGCAAGTGCTGGAGCACAGCCCTGGGGCTGCCCAACCTGGCTGCAGGCAGCACAGCACTCCAGCAACAGCCAGCACAGAGCACTCATCATCACCTCCAAAGGTGTATGGAAAAGCAATCCAGAAGAACGAGGCATTTGAAGGGTGAATTTATTGTTTACTATCCCTTATTCCCTTTCCCTTCCATCTGTAGAGTCTTTAAGAGGAACAAAACAAAGTCTTTTACGTGACAGTTCTTTATTAAACTTATTAGACTGTTATCAGTATTAAAACTGACAACTGTCTCTTGATAGGAAAAGAGAAGAATGTAGTTGAAATGAGCTACAGCAACTGCTGCTGTCTGATCACCCCTCCCCAAAGACAAGCCATAAAAAGGAGGGAACAGGATAACAAAAGCCTGATTTCTGCCTTAGATTCAGTCCTCTCACAGTCCTGGGCTCCTGCAGATTACAGCACTGCTTTCTCAGCACCTTCCTAGCCCTGGCCGGCTACACAAGGTGTGTGTTAAAGCACAAGGGAGGAACAGAGCAGGACAAAAGTTGCTGCTTGCTCGAGCCATTGCAGGGCTGCACACAAGCTGGCTGCAGGCTGCTCCAGCCACAACTCTGGAAGCTCTGTGCATAGCATCATCTGGGAAACCACCGGGTGCACAGAGAAGTACTGAAGGGCTGAAAAGGGGGAGGATGGAAAATCCCCAGCTTTAGTAAGGCAGAGGTATACCAACCAAAAGGAGTGAAACATTTTTTTGTGGAGGAAGGCTGAAAACCTGGCAGAAGGAATCATACAGAATCACAGAATGGCTTGGGTTGGAAGGGACCTCAAGGATCATGAAGCTCCAACCCCCCCACCTCAGGTAGGGCCACCAACCTCCACATTTAATACCAGCCCAGGCTGTCCAGGGCCCCATCCAACCTGGCCTTGAACACCTCCAGGGATGGACGGGGCATCCACAGCCTCTCTGGGCAGCTGTTCCAGCACCTCACCACTCTCATAGCAAAGAACTTAAGGAAACCAAGCAGAAAATTTACTCCAGCTGAAAACCTTATGCATTTACAGAGAAGGAAATGGGAAGCGTTACCTACATGGAGCCCGCTGCTTCATATCAGCATGCTGTTTGAGCATCTAATCAGATATATCACTCAGTGTGGGCACTGCAGAAGACTTAGCTGGCCACTTCCAACAGAACACTGACTTCCCTCATCAGCAAAGCTCACTCTGGAACTAACAGGTTTGAGACCTGAAGATGGAGCCATGGCTGCTTCTTGGCTAAGTCTCTGCTGTCACTTCTTCACATGCCAGCACTCACTGAGCAGCACTCTACGAGTGCACCAGTCCACCTGCAGGGCAGCACTGCCCACCACATGGCAGGCCCTGAGGCCACTCATGATTTTAACATTAGTTTCAGGTGCTTCTTGCAAGGAACTCGGTCCTTTTTTCTATCAAGCACAAATGCTTGGAAGATCTACAACACATGCATTTATCACACCTGCATTTATACTTGCAGAATTCAGATCCAGGAGAACCTGCTGGCTCTGCTATCTGAACTGCACGTGGTTTGGAATTTCAGGTGCTGAGCAACTTGAAGCAGTACTTATCAATCAATAACACGAGGCAATGGGTTGACTTAAATAGTGCATTTATCCTAATACAAAGAAAAACATATTGATTTTCCCATCTTCTGAAGTCAAAAGAGAGAGGGGGAAAAGTGTACAGCCTCTTACGTTTGTAACCTGGTACTGCACGTCTGCCAGTAAAAGAACCACCGACTGCTCATTTCGGTGCCCACGTGCAGTAAATAACAATACAAAAACCCACCAAAACAGCCACTGCAAATCACTGAGAGGGATGAGTTTCCTTGTAATGGTCTCAGGACCAGGCAGGACAGTATTACAAAGTTGGAACAACAAGCCTTTTCAATAGGCGTACTGTATTGCAACCTCATTTATATAATCGAAGTGAAAATTAACTGGTCTTAACTGGAGCTAAATGGTAGATAAAACGGAGAGCAACAAAAAGCACAGGCTTAACAAACAAAGCCAAAACTTCAGGAAGGCCGCAACTAAAGCCAAGCATTCCCAAAGATTTCACTGTGTGCTCCTCCCTGAAGTGCCTGAAATCAGACATTGCGGGTCGTTCAGGTTCCCGCAGGGCTGCTCTCCTGTTACAAACTGGGAACCGTAATGCGTGGCCATTAAATACAAAGGTATCCAATCCGAGATGCCCCAAAGCTATCTGCTTGTATCCACAAATGTGAAGCTTGCGCTTAGTGCTTCCCAGCTGTATGGAGAGGATTTGTGAGCGGAGGGGCAGGAACCACCTTGGCAGCCCACTCAGACCCCCACACATCTTCCATTCTCCAGGTCTCTTTCATTCTGACTTCCATAATTTTCGGTCTTCACTTCCTCCATTATTACCATTCTGCCACCAGTACCTTCACCTCCAGCCTCAGCTCCAGCTCCTGCCAGCTCTTCCATTCCTTGATATCCAAGTTAGAGTATCCAGGGGGATACAACAGCCCATCAGAGGGCTACAGCTTTTCTCCCCCTGGTACAACCAAGGCTCCTTTCTGCAGGCCTCCAACCCCACTGGGACGCACAGAAGGATGCCACAAGGCAGGCAACGTGTGCTTCACATAACCCAGAGCTGTGCCAGTGGCTGCTTCTCCCCATGGGAAGCTCAGTGTTGAAACCCGAGCCACTCAGTGCAAAGCAGTTCCAAAAACACGAACCACCCAGGAGCACCAAGCTGCAGTGTTTTCAGGAAGGCTTCCAGGGAGCTCCCCCAGCAGGGCAGTGCCAGACAACACAGCTAACGTGGGCACGTCTGACTTGGGTCCAACCGAGCCACAGCGCCAACCATGTGGCACTGCACAACGCAGCAGACAGAAATCCTAATGCTTTCTCTGCACGAATACTCAAGCACTGCCTTCTTCCAATAGACACAAAACAAGCTACCATTTCTAGGCGGGAAAGAAAAATGCCAGTATTCGTTTTGGATACCCAGAATTCTAAGTACATAAATTCATGCTCTGTAATATACTGGAGAATAACAGCAGAATCCTTTCCTTATGGAAAACACCACCTCCTAGTAGCTGGTACCGGTACTCACAGCTGCAAAATTGTGTGCATTATCATTCTCCAAATGTCAGTGCTTCACATTCCTTTGTCGTTGTAACACTGCTGATAAATCGAGGAAACAATTATATCATTACCGATAACTGCAGAAGGCAAACCTGCCTGTGAGATGGGCTTTCAGAATGAACACGGCCACGCAGCCTGCTAAAAGCTTATTAACTTCTCAGTTTAAGCCACTTACCTGAGCAATTGGCTCTCTGTATTTTTAATCACTTTTCATATTAACCGTAAAAATTATACACTAAATACTTCAAGTACTACCATAATGCTTCCTAGGAACTTTAAGTATGTTTGGGAGCAGCTTCTCCTCCAGGCTGCAGTGAATTGGTATTATAATTTCCCATTCTTGCAACAGCGTCATAAATGTGCAGGTTTGATTTCGTGAGCTCTGGAGCTCACCAACTGCTGAGGATGTTACTTGATTAACATCAGCCAGATGCATTGATTGCATCAATGCAAGACAGCCGGGGGTCCTCGTGCTCCTGAGGAGCAGGGCAATAAATGCTGAGCACACTGCTGGAGGAGGAGCAGGAGCCATGCCATGCTGGGCTGCACACAGCCATCAGCCCAGAAGGTGGTGGGGGGAAAAAAAATAAAATAAAGATCAAGAGATGGAAGGAGGGAAGAGGCAGAGCCTAAGGTGTGTTAACAGCTTGCCCAAGGAGGTAATGGATGCCCCATACTCGCAGGCATTCAAGGCCAGGCTGGATGTGGCTCTGGGCAGCCTGGTCTGCTGGTTGGCGACCTGCACACAGCAGGGGGTTGGAACTGGATGAGCACTGTGGTCTTTTTCAACCCAGGCCATTCTATGATTCTATGATAAGACAAAGAGCAGCAGTGCAGCAGCGCTGCACGCCAAGTCCTGTCTGAAAGGTAGGCAGAAGCAGACAGGCTTCAGAGCAGGGAAAATCATCATTCAGTATAACTCTACCAGAAACCCTGCTCAGCAAGACGTTCCAAATGAAGAAAATGGATCAGCACTGGTTTGATCCATCTCAAGCTCTCTTGACACAACAGCCCTGACTGTGCACATACCATTCACTGGCAGCAAACCCTTTACAGACAGTGTAGCTCCCTCAGCATCACCCACGTGCGACCCGCTGCTCTGCCTTGCCAGCTCTTCTAATCCACCACCAGGTAGACTCGCTCTTTATGTTTGACTAGTTATGTATGTACTTTAAACTTTCCACATTCCCTGCATCAGATGAGCTGACAGTTCAGGACAGAGCTCTCCCCACGCTCAGCAGAACGACACACACAAGCCAACGTGTAAACCCAAGCCAGCTCAGCAGTTACCAGGCTACCAACCCACCTGCCATGCATGCAGCTATGCAGAACTCCTCCTTCACCATTGCATTTGTTATTAAAAACACACTTTGAACAATGCAGCACAACTCAAACATTCCGTGTGACAACAGAACAGATTTTCAAGCTGTGGCACTCTTATTTATGACTGCTGCCATTCCCAACAGAGAGACACTGCACTACAGCGGAGCATCACTCGATGCTGGCAAGAACAGAGCACAGCTTTCCATAAAGGAATGCTAGAAGCATCCCAGCACAGAGCTGATCTGCGCTGTTCAACATGCTTCCATTCTCAGCAATATTCATTGCTCATTAATCAATCTGGCAAAGCAACCCAAACACTCATCTCTTCCAGCACCCTCTCTGTCTCACTGCAAAAACACAGAACTGCCTGCATGCTGTGCAGCTTCCAAATACAGAGTGCTGCTCGTGGCAGTGCCCGCAGAAACCCACCAGAGGAACATTACCTGACATCTAAGGAACACAGGAGCAGAGACAGCAAGCCATTAAGAATACCCCAACTCTGGATTTCAGAATCTAAGTCAGTGCTTTAAGTACCAACAGCCTTTTACTTCCTAACCTCCTCCGTGAGACAGCTGCTGTCTCAGATTAACACCTTGACACAGAGGCAGAGATCGGGCTCTAGAGCAATGGAATTCCAAGTATAAATCCCAGCTTTTCTATTAGCAGTTGTGTTCTGCAGATTAATGTCATTTATTTAATAAATACCGCTGTGCACAACTGAGTTTTAATGAGATGACCAATCAGTTACTGTTCTCTGCTGATAGCCGTCTATGGAAACCACATCTCACTCCAAAAATTCACAGCAAATAGGAGAAACCTGCAGGAACTGCATTGGTCTTTTTTCACTGGTTGGTTGAAAACAAACCCATAACCTTGGGGCTGACTCGCCCCATCATTCTGGAAGCAGACAACCAGTCACAGAATTATCTGTTGCAGTCTCCTTCAATTAATACATTCTTGTCGTACTTTGGAAGTAATTTAGGGGATGAAGAGCTCTCTGCCATCAAGGTTCCAGATCAGTCAGGAGAGTTTCAGATGAATGGAATGAAACCCTTACTTTAGGAAATGGCTCATTCCTCTCCTGAGCTGCATGAATAGCGGTAAATACTCAATTATTTACTAACCTGGCATCAGCGGAGGTGCCAGCACCACTGTGGGAAGAGGCCTGGAGGCAGGAGCTGGCCTGGCAATGGCCATCGCCACTTGATTTGTCATCAGCAGAGGCTTCTCACTGCCCTGGAAGAGACGCGGTTCCTCAGGATGTATCCACGCCGAATCCAGAGCAAATGCATTATTTAGGTATATCTGTCCAACACAAGTAAAAGAACATTAAGGTTGGAGAGACTTTATTCTCACTTCCATCTCCGAGCTTCTGTTTTTGTCTTTAACTCATTATTACCGCATGGATAGGATCTCAACCTGGGGACAAACACCAGAACAGACTGGCTGCTGTTCTGTAGGTGAGGACAGCACTCAGCTGATCACTCCAAACCCAGCCAGCCCTGAACACAAGTCAGCTAAAGCAGCATCGCCAAAAGAAAATGAGTGCTGGAGCCAACAGTGCCTCCACCACAGCTTCTGCAGCACAACTCCATCAGCAGCTCGCAGACTGCAGCCTCCTCTGGTATTTTATCCTTTGCATAACTTCACAGAACCAAAGACATAACACAACTGGAGCAGCCTTCTGCACTCATCAACCCCACATCAACAATATTTCTTCTCCATGCTGTTTCACTGGACAAACTACTGCCCTCTTGCATGCAGGCACAGTTTACAAAACCAGAAATATTTCGCAGCTGCTCTAGTTTATGAGCATCAGCATTAAACACAACCAGACTTACTTTGCAGCTCGGCAGCCTTTTATCTATCCAGCTCTTCCCAGCGTGAGGTGGAACAGCAGATGTATACACGGGAGGAAAAACAGGCACAAATTCCACACCAGATGATGGTGAAAATCCAACGACTGGAGAATGAGCTCCAAATACCCACTGCGGGGGCAAAAAAAAAAAAAAAAAAAAGGCAGGAAGTTAACAGAAGGGTTTTGCCCCGAGCAAGTCAATGCTGCCATCATCTCCCAGCCGCCTCCGGGGTGACTGCATCGAATTTCAAGCCTCAGTCCAACGCACGTTCGTGCTGCCCGGCCGTCGCTCGGGGAAGGATGCGGTGCTGCCCGCCTGCGACGGAACCCCGCGTACGGAACAGCGGAGGCGGCTTTAGCGATCACCCCCAGGAGAGGAGAAGAACCAGAGAAAAGCAGGCAGCGTATTTCTTGCGGAGGGGCTCACACGGAGCTCAGCCCCCGCCTGCCGCTGCCGGGACCCCGCCGCACACCGACCGCCGCTTTGCTTCGCACTTTTCTTCTAACGTTACGAAGGGAGCGGTGCAGCTACCGGCACTGCTGCCGCTCCGCCTGCTGTAGCAGGGCAACTACTGCAGCCAAAGCGCGATCTGAAGCGCAGTCCCGATTATTCCCAGCGCGGTAGCGAGAAATAACCGAAACCCCGTCGGACAGGACTGGGCTCGGCGGCACGGCGGGGAACTCGGGAGCGGAACGAGCCCCTGAGTACGGGGAGTTGTGCTCGTATTGCTGCGCGTTCCTCCTCGCTCATCTCCTGCGGAACGCACCGCACGCGAACGGCGCCTAAGGCCTGACAGCAGAAACCCACAGAGCCCAAAGAAAAGCGAAAAAAAAGAACCCACAACCACAAACCCAAACAAACAAAATAAAAGCATTGCGGGTTTCCCACCCGATGGAAAATCCCCGTGGCCGGGGCTCGAAGAACCTCTAGCGGCCGCTGCCCGGCACGGCACGGCACCCACACGGGCTCTGCCGGAGGCACCGCGCAGCCCCGAGCGGCCGCAGCGCCCGGCGAGGATCGGCACGGAGCCGTTACCTGCCCGTGGAGCGGCGGGGGATGCTCGGCGAGCAGCGGCAGCAGCGGCTCGCAGGGAACGGGCCAGCCCACGGCCGGAGCCGAGAGCAGCAGCGGCGGGGGGGCCGCGCCGACCCTCAGGAGCCCCGGCACGGCCCACGCCCAGGGGGGCTCGGCGGG
>JAOWBP010003659.1:30611516-30624546 GCA_028571105.1 Tragopan temminckii
ATTCTATATAAGGAGCAGGCTGCTTAGTTTTGTCTGAACGCTGCAGTGAACAGTTAAAAAGCTTTTGTGGGAAAAGAGTAGACTAACTCATCCCTAATTGTGAATAGCTATCAGACTGAGTATGAATCAACATGCAAATTTCTGTAATTAAAATGCCAATTTTCTTTTCTCCATCTGAAATAAGCAAGACCTCCTGACCGTCATACCCAGGCAATCAATTTGCAAAAACTTGTCAAGAAAATGCCCTTTTTCAACTTCAGTCTTTTTTCTGCTTTCCTATTTACTCCCACCACCTTGCCTTGCCCACACCCCCCTTCAGGTCTGATGATGAACACCACACTCGTGGGCCCGTGTTCCAAATCTCACCCCTGGGTTTGAAGAACTGGATCTCCCTTTAAAGAACTGGCACTGACTGCTCCCTGCCGCCCTCGCCGCTGGGCTTCCTCTGCATTTGGTCATTTGCAATACATGGATGGAAATGTTGGTAATCGTGATGGAGTGGATGGCTGGAGGGCTCAGACCGCCTGAGCCGCTGGGATGGGCTGGGGGATGCTGGGACCAAGGGTGGGTCTGCCTCGCAGCTCTGCCAAAACCAGCACTGCGTGGAGGCAGCGCCATGGGCAAATGAGCAATGTTTCATTTATGCCTGAATTACAAATGCACTTGATCTTTCAGTGGAATGATGCGCAGATAACCTATAATGCCCCATTAATAATTATGCCTGTTAACTTCTTCGTGACTTTGATTTCAAAACTCTAATTAAAACTCAGCAGCAGCAACTAAGCTAAATCCATTTGGCAGCCATTGTTGCAAACACACGGCTCATTTGTGCTATTTATTTAATCAGATTACTAGCTAAGAGAAATGGTAACAAATAATTTCTTCCACCTTGGCAGCTAATATGTACTAATTATAACCTGATTGCCTCAAATACTGAGCAACCACGAGTCCCAGTTATATCAAGGAAGATGAAGACTATTAGCAGCAATGAAAACCATGGTCATAAAAAAATTGGTTCATGAATCAAATCCTGGTGGAATATATAGATGATAAAGAACGGGAGTGAAGTGGCACCTATCAGCAGTGCCTTTAGATTCTTCTCAGTAATTCATTAGAGACTATGAACAATGACCCTTGCTTTTGTCTTTGGCTACTGCACTCCCTCATCAGTACTTAATCACTCCTTCAATATATCCAGTAATGAAAAGCATATGTTCTACTTTTCTCTTGAAGAATGAAGTTCAGCAGATACGCTTTGGAATTACTAGATACAGAGCTAAAGTTATTGAAATCAAACAGGAAAAAAAGAAAAAAAAGATGCAAATTTCAAGCCTCTGACAATTTAAATTAATATTGAAAAAAATGTAATGATGTTATCTATTAAGGAATAGAATATATAATATATACAGGAATAGAAAACCACTCTCTGTGGTATTTCTTCAGTAATCTTCTGCTAATAACGATGACATAAATAGCAGTTATCACTCTCACACTCACAGCTCATGCCACAGCTGTTAACTGGAAGCCCCGGCTCAGGATCAACGCCTATGTTATTGCTCCCAGCAGCGTGAGTGTACAAGGCAGGTCATTTCTTAAGACACACAGTGCTATTTGATTTTTAGTTACAGTAACTATGTTCTAAAGGAATGATGGAAGCCTCATTTTCCCCCCTCTCTATTTCTAGACCTCACCAGCAGTCAGCTGAAGGAGGTTCTCCAGTGAACCTGCTATAAAGCACGATGTTTACAGGTCCACCAGCACTGACCAGGACCAGCAGTATTTCCAGCAGTTGGATGTCCTACCACAGTGGCAGACTTACTGGCACGGCCCAGACGTGAAAGCCAGCATGAGGCTTTAGCGAATAGAGGAAGCACTAAAACTGAATGGAACTGCCCCAGTGACAGTGCAAAGGGAGTCAACAACAACTGGTGAAACAACCTTTTTGGAGAACTATGTGGTGGAAAACTGTGGGGCCACCAGAACATGGGCAAGTACAGGCACTGGGTACTGCTGGATTGCTCATCGGTGGGAACAACATCTGGACTGGGCAACAAGGCAACAGAGAGCGGAGCAAATAGATGGAACAACAAAGGGGCATGGGGATGAAAGAACTTCCTCTGCAAACAACCCTCAAACTCCAGCTTGCCAACAGGCCAGGCTGTTCCTTCAGGCTGCACTTTGAACCACTTAGCACGTTTTACTGCAGATCAGCATGGTATGTGTTAGCCAGCACCACAGATTTCCCCTTCAACAGTACAGTGCTTAAAAGGGGACTGGTAGATCTATGTTGAGACCGAAGCACCCACGTTTCCATCAAACCTTTTAGCAGCCATTTGAAATTTACTATTGGGAGTTTTTCCCCCTCTACAACTTGGTTGAATAATCATTAACTTCGGAGTATCTGCTCCTGCGCAGTAGCTAAATAATGCATCGGTAATGCGTTCATAATGTACATCTTAGAAATAGCAGTAATAAAACATACTGTCTTCCAAGATGTATTTTATACATCACAGATTCCTTCAGTACCAGAAGCCACCTGGTTCTTTATTGCCAGTAATGAGCACTCTCCGTCCCCTAGCTCACCACTCCAGTGAAAATAAATACTGTCTAATGAACATCAATTTTCACAGGGTACTTGACACCGAGTCTCAAAGAAAGCCACTGAATCGTGGTTATCACTTTTCCACTGAACACAGAGACCCAACGCAGTGTTGGCACAGAGGCACAGTCGCGGCGCGTTAGTTACTTGCTGCTGCATCCAGCTTGCGCTTGTGCGGAGGGTCCTCGAGGATCCTGTTAATGTCACCGCGGTGCCTCAGGTCCACCGGCTTCTCCCACACCGACAGCTGCATTGTAGGGTTGAAGAAGAAGACCCGGTCATCTCCAGTCCAGACTACACACCTAGTCCAAGTGATAAACTATGCTTAGATCGTGCCAAATACACTTGTGACCAAGCAATTAACTCCAAGCTTAATTCTTGTATCTCGTTAACCGTGCGTGAGACACAGAGTGGCACCTGCACAAGGTTCCTCTACACCACGCAGGTCACCTTGGGCAGAGTGACTCCCTCCACGTAACGTGAATGGTCCAAAGGCCCCACAGAAGCAGGAGGAGAACTCTGTCATGGTAGGGAAGAGAGCAAGGGGAGGAGGAATGCAGTGATGTCCACAGTGAAAGGAGCCGTAGGAAAACAGTTCATATTTTAAAGTGCCTCTTGGTCACAGGCACCCGCACAGGGGAGTGCACATGGCTGCAGCAGGAACCCACAGCACAGAATTGGGGGGCTCTGGATCCAGTCCAAAAACATGACCAAGTCACTACTGTGCAAGCCAGTTTATTGACCTGTTCAGTTCAAGTAGTTGTCTCTGCATGACAGCACTATTTGCACTGAGATTCATTATAAAACAGCTACAGTAATAAGGAAAATAAGTCCCATACCACCACGATGTACACTCAGAAGAGCTCGTTGAATCTGTAAGTAAGTAAACTAGCAGAATATTGACCCAAAGCCTGCACTTTCTGAATGGCAGAGAAAACTAATAAGCAACATACATTAACTGTGACTTGCTCAGACACGTGCACACACACTGGTGGATGTGGCACTGAGGGATATGGGCAGTGGTGGGGGTGTGCTGGGGTTGGGCGTGGGGATCTCAAGGACTTTTCCAACCTTACAGATTCTATGAGGGGAAGATGCTGTCTCTGATACATGAACATTTGGAAAGGCCAAATCTTGTTAGCAGAAGCTTTGATGGTTGACTGTTATAAAGAGAAGGGAGCAGAAGTGGTTCAAAAAAAATCTGGTCTGGATAGAAGACTACAAATACCATCACTGCAAAGCACTGTAAGTGGGTGACCCAGCATTTCCCATTTACCACAAGTAAGATGTGACCACTCACCTTGCCCATACATGAAATCAAACCCAAAGAACTCATGTAAGACAGCCTGCAGGGGATGGCAGCTGTGCACGGCTGAGGAGCAGCTCGGTGCCATGCGTGCCCCCAGCTCTGCACACAGCGCTATGAAACACCCACGCCACACCTGAGCACAGAACCAGCTGCACCAGCTCAGCTGATGACTTCACTTATATTTACGTGAGCTTAGGCCTGAATTCAGCAACATAGGTGACAAATATTTTAGTAACTTTCTGCTTATTTTAATACACAAATATGCTGGATTAAAAAGCAGCCCCTCAAACCTCTCAAACTTTATAGGGCAGTAACGAGGTATGTAAACACTACTTTGTGTCTCAGAGCTACAGAAACCTCTGCTCTACCAGAAACACTGACAGTCAGGTCAAGAATTGTAACTGCACCGTTGGCCCCGAGTCTCTTCTGCATGAAATAGCAAGAGGGAGTTGTAAAGGAACATTTCCAAATCAAGGCTCCGCACTTCCATAAATACCACAGTCGTCCCAGAGGGAAGGGAAAAAGCCCTTGGCATTTAGGTGAAGAGGACAGATTCAGCTGATTAATGTAAGTAGGCTGTTGTTGCCCTTTTATTAAATATCAGAGCTATGGTCAGGGCACAGGCCCAATCCCATACAGGAGTAAATGCCTGCTTTAAAATGTCCCTCACTATAATTCACATTATGAACAAACAGACAAACTGCAGAATTAGTACCGTGGGGGGAATTAGTCATACGTAAACACTGGGAAGCTCGAATCCAGCACCCTGTTGGGAAACAGCAGTGCCACCCACACATGGGACGGCCAAAGATGCTACATGACTTGAGATTGGAAGCAGTGCTGTTGGAAATGCGTGTTTTGCCTCTGCTGATAGGCTGCTGTGCTCAGTGCTCCTCTGACCACTGGCACGGACACCAACGGTGCCCATTAACCACAGCGTACCGCCAGTGAGAAACTCCGGGCTCCCCTGTGGCCCCTTTTTGCCTCTGCTGTGACTAATATCACTTGACATTTAATTTAAAATTAATGTCCCTTTCCCCACGTAACATATCACCTATTCCTCCATGGTGCAATGACAGTTTCAATTATCCATAGGGGACGCATGATATTTTGTTTCAGACCATAAACTGGAAATGCTGAGATCACTGTGTTCATTTTTCCCTTATAGAAACTGTGGTTTAAGTGTGAGAAAGGGAGCAAGATGATTACATAAACATTTATTTTCTTTTGTAAGGTAGAAAGGCTTGGTAATATTCTTGAACTGTTTCTGCCATTAAAAGTATGATCTAGCTATTCCTGAATGGCTCTTTTTCTCCTATTTTGCTTTTCTGGGTAAAGGATAGAAGGATCCAACATTCAGTTCTATGAATTCTTGCACCAAATGCTGAATGCCCTACAAGGCTCAGAGGGGCTGGCAGCATCTAACAGCTGAAAAATCACCTCTTGATTTGTTTTAAGTGGCACAGTCTCCAGCCCCGCTCCAATCTCTTGCTCCTGTTTCAGCATGACAGCCCAGCACACGCTTGGAGATGTCACAACAACCATGGGGCTCACAGAAGCATGGAGCCAACCTATGGGCGGAGAGTGGTTGAAGTAAATGCAGGGTTTGTTGAAACTGTGTTGCGTATCTTCTTTTAAACTACAAAACAACCAAAAGAAAAAGTAAATTCTGATTTAACACCTGGCAGGTATGCTCCATGCTTCATCATGCCACTGGTAGATGACACTCTCACCTCAGAATAGGGGACAACTGTTGGCGTGAGGACTATGCCATTTCCCTCTGGTCCCAAGGATGAGGTTTCAATGCCTTACGTTTCACATAAATACTCACTGGGTCACCAAATAGTCCTCTGGAGACTCAGAAACTTAAGATTTCTCCTCAGAGATTTCAGCATCACAGGTTAGGATCTGAGAGTTGTGCCCATGAGCCGCCCAGCAGCCACTGCTGCGGGAGATGTGGAACTGCCACCCAGCCTCGGATGGTTCCCCTGCACTATTTCCTGTATTAGCAGCTACCAGAAAGAGAAATCATTAACGTAAATCCCATTTATGATGCCAAGATTAGATATGACATTACACTGTATTCATAGCATCAAGTTGTAAAATGGCATGGAATAATAACAAGAAATAATGGCTGGTATCTATATGGAGTGCTTTGTCAAAGATCCCACAGACATCAGTCAGTGAGAATAAACTGATTACTCCGCAGCATATGGGTACAGTAGGTGAAAAATCCTTCTTGTTATCCATCCAGGACCAAAAATGAAAAGCAATTTCTAACTACTTAAAAGCCACGAGAGTTTCAGTTATCAACGTAAGTCAGTGAATGGGAATGTGATCAGGAAACCTATGGCATGAGACACAACCTTCCACAGATTTTCAGATACAACCTGAAAGCAACACCAATCCTGCAAGACTGAGAGACTACTATTGCAACTAACCAAGAGAAGAAGAAGGTCTGGCCCTAAAAAGCAAGAACATTTCTTACAGATCTTGCACTTCTTTGATCTATCCAAGAGTCACCTACGCTGGATCCTCAATACATGAGAGCTCTAGCAGGACCTGAGCCCTAAAGAGCCCAGCTGAGCACAGCACCGTGCTGCAGAACACCAGCAGTGAAGCACCCAGGCAATCAGAAAGAAAAAGCATCAGGCACGTTCTGCCGTTCCTGGCTGAGCTGTGCTCCTGGCAGCAGCACACTGCACTTACCTCGTGGATCCCAGGGAGGCAGTCACACAGCGTCCTCTCATTTTTGCTAAGTACATGATTAATGAGGGAAAGTTACAGTGGAAAAGGAATACAGCGCTGCTGCTTAATATCCAGGGTAGTGTATTTTCCCCACGTAGAGACCACTAATGCATGTTTGGCGAGAGAAACAGCAATGATGAATGACTTTTATTAGCTCTAATTACATTTGCTTACCATGGAGATCCTGGCACTGGTGTGGATGCCACGGGCTTGTTGCCATTTGAAGTACTGTCATCCTCATTTACTAGTTTAAAAGAATGATCCTTGAAAGAGAGACAGAGATTAGTCAACAAATAAAGCCGACGCATAAGACTGTTATTGTCTTACAAATCATTCTCTTAAACTTGAAGTGGATTACCTACATGGCCATTATATCACTAGCAGCTTTATGGACAGCCAAGTGCTCTGGGAACAGTCAGGACAAACTGGATATAATCAACTTGTTGCCTCATTTTCAGGAGCACAAATGAAAAAGCACCTTTTGCCCATGCCAATAGCTCCCATGGGGCAGTGAGCATCACTCACTGCTTGCTTGTGTGTACTTTTCTTTTGCAAAGGCAAAATGCTAACAAACCCCCGTGCAGAGGGAAGTCCCATATGTGGATGCAGCACCACTCCTGTCCTGTAACACAGGCACAAGCAAAGCGTTGGAGTGGCACAGCTGACAAGTACAGCCTGCAAGTGTTTTAATGGCTCCAGCACAGCTACTTACTGGTGCAACTTACGGGAACAAACCGTGAGGAGGAGGCGTGGGAGGAAGGCAGCCATCCAGCTCAGTACAGTATCAAGAAGTGACAAGGATGTACTTAATTAAAAAATAATAAAGAGCACGTCCAGAGGTCTTCCTTTGGAAAGTACTTTGCTGCTCGAAGCACTGAGGCTATGCCCCAGTGCCAACGCAGCTGCAGATGCGGGGAACACCTGCAGAACCTATGGACAGCAGCACGGCAGGAATGTGAAAAGCAAAGGAGGACTTGGGCAGTTCTCCATCCACACCTCCTCCTCGGGATAGAGCTCCTGAGGCAGCTGGGTGCCCACTGCAGGCAGCCCTGTAGTGCTCCTGGCTGACAGAGCTCCACGGCACAACTACACCAAGCTCCTGGTCACAGAGCAGTCCTTTGTACCGGCTCCGATTTGTGCCGTTCCATATCATGCAATGGTTTTTAAGGGAAGAATTAAGGGAAGAAGGGAACGCACAGCAGACCTTGTCGCCATTCCTCTCCACAGAGGCGCTCCTCCTGTCGGTGTGAAGGATCAGGGCAGGGGGGCAGGAGGCTCTGCTGCGTTCTCTGCCTTTATCTGCAAGGGGAAGCATTGCCCATTAGTTACACGTAGGAAGGTTGGGGCTGCTCCCACCTGCAGGTCCGGGCCCCAGCTTCCAACCCCAGCACCACACACCTGATGAGGAGCATGGTACTCACACCTTGTTTCAGTGGCACTCATCCTTCAAAGAGAGCTCTGCCCACACTGAGCATGTTTTTTTCCCCAACACAAAACCTGCTTTTTTAAGACCGTGTTTGACAGCACCACCAGCCACCTTGCAGGCAGCTAGGGCCTGCTTTGGAAATGGATTTTCCCTTTTCTTCGCTAAGTTACCTCCTGGTTGCTAGACAGAGCAAGATGACTGGTGGCAGGGACAGCAGCATGTGAGGTTAAAAGTCCAAACCAGGCTCAACAATTTCTTTAAAAAGGATCATAAAGAGGCACTCTAAAAATACACTCTTTGCACAACCACTTGCACCTCCCATACACTAACTGCACTTGCACTATCAGTGCTGCCTGAGATAGGCATTCGTGCAGACAAACCCCAAGAGAAGGTTGGGCCGTGCTCGGGACTGGGAAAAAGGAGCAATGTGGGAGGAGAAGAGGAGGTCATGGGGAGGGGAATGGGGACACTGTGTCATTCAGGTGCACCCCTGATACAGGACAGATACAGGATAGGTGGATGCAGGATGGACATAGGATGGATGCAGGATGGATGGATGCAGGATGGATGCAGGATAGATGGATGCTGGATGGACATAGGATGGATGCAGGATGGATACAGCACAGACAGACGGGGCCAGCAGAACATCTTTCCCAAGGGACAGCCCCACCGCCTCCAGGAAGGCTAACACAGTGCAGAGACACATCCAGCAGAGTCTGCAAGCCAGAGGCACTGCCACGTGCTGGCTTCGATTCCGTAGCAATTGCCACAGAAGCTCTTAATTGCACATGAGCTCTTAATTGCTTTTTAATTGGAAGCAGTTGTAAGAACAAGTTCTTCCCCTTTACAAAGCAGTTGTCCGCATCTGAAATGTTAAATGCTAAAAGTGCTTCCACTACAAAATGACTGCGTCTGGAGAACAGAGGGGCCGTAATGAACAGAAGGAAAGGCAAAAGGCAGCAGGTATCAGACAGCCCAAACAATCAGGAAAAAGTGGCTTTTACAGTAAGAAACCATTCAAAAGATAATCTCTCTTCTATTTGCTTATTTCCTTTTCTTGTCCTTCCGCTTCTCCACCTGGGCATCTTAGCCAAGTTTTCTCCAGTCACCCAACTAAATCTTGGGTTCAGAGAAAATATTTGCAAGCGGTGCTTTTCCAGGACTGCACCTTACACAGTCAATTCCCACCTAAAATGCTATTCCATTAATTTGAAAATTATTCAGACAACAGAACAGACACAGCCACTGCGCCATGGAAAAGGCTGAACCTGTCAAGGGCCTGACTCCGATTCACCACTGAATATATCACAATAATAAAAATGTAAATTGGTGTCATTTTTCTCAAGAGACAAATTACTCAATTTTTATAGGTGGTGGAGAAGAGAATTTACAAATCGCATCAACTCATCGCCACATTAAGGGAGCGAGGAGAAGGGAACAGCTAATAAATATCAAGAGGATCTCTGAATGTATCCCTCTTCACCAGACATCTGTTGCGGGGACTCCACGCTATGGGCCGTGCTCAGCCCGTGCTGCAGCCAAGCAGCACCCAGTGTCAGCCCCCTGCAAGCTGTGTGTCTTCCTCCCAAGCTCCCTATGGTCACAGCATCCAGCCTGGACAGCCACAGCAGCCGGGCACATCCCAGGAGCACCGCATCTTCAGCCAAGAGAGCACCCAGGGTCCTGCTGGCAAAGACAACCACAAGGCAATGCACTTGCCAGCAGTGGCAAGCAGTGGCACAAGCCTTGACAAAACTCCCATCAGAAAAGCTGTGTGAGGGAAGACACGGTGCAGAAGGACACCTGAGAAGCAAGGGTATTTCTCTCATTCCTCACTCTGTCGAGTTTGGAGGCACATCTACACAACTGGTTCAGATTTCACTCTGCTGATCCATTCTCGTGCTCCAAAACACAGCAGAGGACAGACGAGCTGTTTCCTCACATCCACCAAAGTGCTTCACTCCCTTACCCTGAGCTGTGTTTTCCCACTGCTGATGTGGGCTGTGCAGCCACTGGGGCAGCTCTGCTGGAGGCCATCTGCAGAAATAACCCCCAAGAAAGAGCTCTGGAGGGCTCAGCATCTCCTGGTGACACAGCAGCAAAGCGCTGCCCTGACAATGCAAAGCCCCAATGCTGTCGTGCAAAGAAGGAGCAGCTGAACATGCAGCAACGCACTTGGATGATGCTTAAGAGACTTTGGGCTTATCTTTCTTTCAGCACAGAAATCACATTAACCCCACTTGCAGCTCTGCCTCTTCCTATCTCCTGTAATCCTAGAAAGAAAAGCTGTTTCAGTGCCTTCATGATCTTCATTACCATTCTGATTAAGAGGAAGCCAAGAACTTTCATTCACCCACACACAGTGTATGCACACATGAGGAACAAGAGAACACGTTTACCAAGCTGGCATCTTTTGTTAACTTACATAAAATAATAAAAACATATTAATGCCAACTGATAGATTCAAGGAAACTACATGCAGGCTGGATGTGGCTCTGGGCAGCCTGGTCTGCTGGTTGGCAACCCTGCACATAGCAGGGTGGTTGAGACCAGATGATCATTGTGGTTTTCAACCCAGGCCATTCTATGATTCTACTACACACGTGAAATTTGGAGAACCTGAAACACTGACAACTCAGGTGGTGCTGGCTTGGTGCAAAGGCAGGTAGCATAGAGGTGGCCCTACTGCTTCTGCTCTCACCCTGATGTCTGCAGCTGCAGGTTATCTGCTGCACAGAGCACAGGGGCAGCTGAGCTGACTGAGCTGAAGCCGTGCAGCTGCTCTCACTCCCTGGGCCTTACATGGCTTCCCTGCAGAGATGCTCTGTGCTGGCAGTGCCCGAGGCAACATCTCATTTCTTCTCCTTTGAAAAGCTCTCACATCATCTGAGCAGTGACCTCACGGAGGGATGTGGGTGCAGCATCTCTGCTTGAAACAGCGTGGTCAGCACAGCACACCACTGAGCTTCTACAGCGCCGTTCATTAAGCATTCACACACGACACGGACTTTCCCAACATTGTGAATTTATATGAAATAAAATGGAAATTTAGAAAAATCTAAAAAAAGAAAAATGGGGGAGAAGTGCTCTAAGTCACTGCGCGCATCGGGAGTCAATTATTTTTATATCCACAGCAAATACTAAGATGGTTTTCCAAAATTACTATATCAAGACACTGAAGTTGCAAGGCTGTGTCTCCCCAGCCAGCTCTGAGCCTCCAGGCACACTCCAGGCTCTGGGAGCACTCCCTGGGATGGGGTTGGGCAGAAGGATGAGGGGTCACTTCTCCAGACACGCTGGAAAGGCCTGCTGGCAACCGCAGCATCACCCTCCATTGGCAGCTGGTGCGCATCGTTGCTCAGGGTTACTCTTTTCTCATTAATCAACATTTTTTGTTTCTCTTTAACTTACGTGCATGAAACGCATTGCAGGCAGACAGTTAAGCCATGTGACATCCTTCCACCATAATCACACAGCGGTTTTGCCCCTAAACTTAGCAGTACAATTACCAGCAACGCGCTCGTGCCATGCCTGCGTCAGGAAACCTGATGAAAGGGATTTCTCTGAGACTCCACGGTAGGCAGAGGACATGAATAATTCACAGAACAAAAAGTAGAGGTGAAGTAGCAAAATTATCCTACATATATTGCCGCAGACAGAGGTGTATGATGATAAACATGTTATTAAATGCAGAATTAGAGCAGACCAATTCGCTTCGTGAAAAGATACGGACAAAGACAGAATTAAGCTTTGCTCTGTAAGGGTTTTAGAGACCAGACCTCTGTTACTCTCAATGGCAGTTTAAATAGGTTTAAAATGTTGACTCTAAATATTGCAAAGAATTGGGTTTACTTCTAGTGCACACTTCTAGACATTCCGTGTTTCATTATTGCACTGAATACCTCCTGTCTTGACAGACTCGAAGTGTCTATGCTTTAGGTCAGCCCCCAGGCTACCCTGGCCTGTCCCTGCTGCAGACATGTACGCTTCTGTGCCCCACTCCCGCAGATGTGGGTCCCACCTTCAACCCATCACAACCATTCCGTGCAATGGGCATCTCCCAGTCTGCTCCTGCACATCTTATTTCACCCTCTGAGGAGTGTCTGCGTCTGCTTTGACACATTCCACTATGAGCTGTCAAACTCTGTGCTTCCCTCCCTCCTTAGAATGCCTCTCCTTGAGCTGTTTGTTGCCTCTACAACAATCTCTTCCCTTTCACTCTGTTATTTTCCTGAAGATTTTGAACAGAAGCAGTAGGATGATGACAGCACGTTCTTTGTCTGCTGCACCAAAGTGGGCTCCATGCCTGGTGCAGAGGTCCCAGACAAGCATCTCTCCTGGGCTCCTCAGATACACAGCCTACACGCTCCCAGAGGTGACATTTGCCACTATTCTAACAACAGATATTCTATTTTAAAGGAGACCTACTGCCATATCCAGCACTTCCCCAGCAAATGAGCAAAGCACAGGACATGCCATCCAACCCCCAGCATAGTCTGCTCTGTGCTCCTGTCTCACACACTGTCCGTGCAGCAGCACCAGGCACCACACTGCATGCATACCCCTCAGCACTGGGAGCTGCATGAGTGTGCTTCTGTGCAGCCTGGAATTGTTTTCTTCAGAGTATGATGCTGGTACGATGCTCAGTTCTGGTTCTAAGAGAAAAACAATGCTGCTAACAGCACGATGTGGATAGCTGCAGCTGAGCAGTGCTGTACAGCCCAGGCCATCCCAGCCAAGGCCCCAGGGAGCAAACAGAACAATGGCAGATGACTGAAACCGGTCAAAGGAATACTCCATATCAGAGGACATGGACCAGAAGGAGTTCTAAAGGGCTAGGAGTTCATCTCACATTCTTCTGCTGCTTGGGAGCTCACTGGGCATTGGTCAAGGGTGGCGAGCAGTTGCTTGTGCATCACTTGTTATATACATTCATATATATATATCA
>JAOWBP010003659.1:30624646-30636471 GCA_028571105.1 Tragopan temminckii
ATGTCCCTGAGCACCACGTCCAAATAGTTTTTAAACACATTCAGGGATGGTGACTCAGTCACCTCCCTGGGGAGCCTATTCCAGTGCTTAACAAATCCTCAACTGCAGATCATTACGCTCCTCAGGCTGTGCAAGGGCACTGCAGCCCACGGCAGGAGGACCTCCCCCCCGAGCCCTGCTCTGCCCCTGTAGCTTGCTGCCCCTGCCCCTGCCCGCAGACAGCAGAGGGTTGGGCTGAGCCAGCTGTGCTCTGGCACACACTCACTACTCACTCCTCACCCTTCTCTGAGCCAGCTTTCATCCCTAAGCACCTCCAGTACTAATTCATTGCTATAACTTACAAAGTACTCAAGACGCTCGCTACGTGGGCCACAGGCAGCATCTGCACTATAAATGTTTCCATGTATCTAAATGATGTCTTCTACTGATTTAGCTGTACTTCAGTAAGTATTTCATTAAATCAGGCATCTAGCCTTGCCTAAGCCTACCTTTCTTCTTCAACCACTTCCCAGAGGAAAAAGAGGTCTAATTAAAGGGAAGCACTCACAGGGAGCGTCTAGAACTCTTAACTTCAAGTTTAGTAGCTAAAATAGATTAAATACATGGCACGTCCTCCCGAGCTGAATTCTCCTGGGCGCTGGCTAGTCGAAGCACACCCAGTGTTATCCTCTTCCTCCACAGCTGGCAGCCCAGCTTGCTCACAGCCAGCACCAGCACTCGGCCCCTCCGCCAGCACTGACTGCACCTTGCAGACGAGTCCATGGTGCTTCAAGCAAAGCTCCGTATCACATAATGTGTATTCATCATGCATTTTTATTACATCGTCTCCGTGGTTGATAAAATAAAAGAAGAATGTATCTTGATCGACTGATCGAGGTCTAGGTTTTGTCCTTGCTGATTCCCTGAAATAAAATGAAGGCTCTTTGCTTAGCCTCTTCTTTAGCAGTGTTTTTCACTCTAGCGGTTTTGCTCACATTTTCATTCCCGTATTTCATTATTATTTTATTTCACTTTTTTTTTCTTAGGAAAGAAAATATTGGAAAGGCAGTAAATGAAGATGTATGTGCCCGGGCCCTCAGCAAATAACTGCAGCAGGCTCTCCGGAGAAACCACAAGACAGTAGGAGCCCCAGTGCAATGGAAAAGACATAAGTACATTATTCATCATGTTATTTCAGAAACAGATAGTTCCATATTTAAAATTCTTTCTTTTCCAGGACGACAAAGAACTGGTAGAGGAGATGAATGACCATAGCGTAAAAGAGTTCCCCTTCCCTGCCACATCCCTGCATCTCCCCTAATTATTTTAGTCTAATCTACAACCCTGGAGTCCTTTTAGTTCCTTTGTGATAACTAATGCCCAAAGAAACAGGGAAGAATAAAGTCTGCTTCCCCCTGTTGCTTGCCCCTTCAAACAGGTACAAGCTCAGCCAGTGTACCCCATCCACTTAGTTACTGCAAAATACAGCTATAAATAGTGCCAAACTCATAGAAAAATTTCCTAAGTAATAAAAAGAAAGTACCCTCCCCACAGTATGCAGCATAAATCAGAGAGGAAACTTTACCTTATTGCCATTAACCTTCCTAGAGCTGAGCCCCAGACACCAGTGGAACTTGTTCCTACAACCTAAGAGGCTGCAGCTCTTCTCTATGGGCTGACTGACTTGTTGCCATTTGCTTTCCAAAGGTGGCAACACTTCTCTGGGAGCACAGCCTATGTCAAAAGCCACACTGGCAAATTCCAAAAACAAATGCCAATTGTATGCTGCTCCTTTTATCTACCAAGACAATCACTTGCTTATTACAGTTAATTTGGGAAATGTTTGCCACCAACCAGAAGCTTCACAGGGGTAATGCTCACCTGCTTACGTTCCTCTGAATTTAGTAGAAGGTATCGTGGGTCAAACACTATTTTGTGTAACTCTTTTTCCCATGTTGAAAACGCTGAAACCTGTGAAGTATACAAACACAGTTGCAAAAAGAATTTTAATAAGGATTGAAAACAAGCAAATGTTCCAAGGTGAGACGAAAGTGTAGTTCAGAAAGTTAATGAAGCCTCTCAAGATGCCTCAGAGCAGTTAGAAGTTGCATTTCAATCTGTTTCTGGCAATGATCTGGTTGCACCCATGCCATTAGTATTGATTTGCCCTAGGACATCTCAGTGAGTATCTGGAAGACACTAATTCCACATTTTTTGATGGAAAGAATCTGCAGCAGAAAGGGAAATGCCCATTTCATTACCTGCTTTTTAAGACAGAAGTATCAATTTCCATTTAATTAGGTACATCAGCTTTAGCTCCCCTCTCTTGCAAAATTTAGCTACTAACCCAAATGAAGCTGTCAATGCACACACGCACTGAAGAACTAACAGTGATATACATCAAAATATCACATTATCATATAAAATTTACCACTTTCATCCAAGGGGGTAGGTGTCACCTTCTACATTCTGAGGCTTCCACCTCTTTCTACTGAATTCAGCCCTCTGCAGTGGTACCCTGGATGTGCACCCAAGATCACTGCACCGTTTATAGACCCTCTGCAGTGCAAAATGACAATGCCATGCTCACAGAGGTTCTTCCATGTTCTGAGGAAGCCCCTCGAGGTGGTGAGCTATAAGGACCACCCCAAACTGAGCAGGGCCATGGCACTCCTCAGCCCTGGGAGTTTTATGGAATGATATTCCATAAAATGTGTGAGGCAGAGATCCCCAGCCTGATTCTGGTATCTCAGACAAAATCACTGTTAATTAGTTTGCTACAGAAAACTCCTTCATAAGATAAAATATTCCAATCACTCCATCTAATTGCAAAGAAGAGTAAATTCATGAGGAAAAAAAATTAAGTATGTGGAGTATAATTAAAGTAGCCTAATTAACAATCAAACACAAAGGTTTTCATGATGCCAAGTAGGTTGAAGTGGAGCAGCCAGCACTGGTGCTGGGGTTGGAGCTGGGCTGGGGCTGGGCTGGGGCATGGGGCATGGGGCACACCACTGCTCGGGGCAGGCCCACTGGAAACTGCCATGGGAAAAAGTGCCTGGGGCCAGAGAGGGGAAGCTACAGACCTTAGCCAGGAAGATTTGTACAGGTTGTGCATCACTGCAGCTGGTATCTGCAGGGCAAATAAAGGAGCATAGGAATGTGCATCCCACATTCCATTTTAATTAGAACGAGGACACTACGCAGCTACCATGTGCTGAAAAACCACCAGAGGCACAGATATTCTTCCTTAAGTCGTGAGGTTAAGTTAGGCTGAATCCAGACCCTACCCATGCACTGCAGGTCTGGCAAAGCCTGTTCCAAATGTCATCTTCTCGTGACACAGCCTCCAAGCCCACGGCTGCAGCCTGAAGCAAGAATTTTCTGCAGCTTTAGAGAGGTCAGAGGGAGCAATTCCTTTCCAGGAATGTTGCTCCTGGACATCCCCTCTGCTCCCAGTACAAAGGCCAGTTTAAAATCAGCGCTAGTTAAGCTCAGGCAAATGTATAATTTAATCATTCCTTTTATGGCTGTTCCTTCAGTAACCATTGGTTTCACAAACTGCAGGCACACACCTGAAAAAACTGCTGGTTGCAGACATTCGTAATTTATTTCTAGGTACACACAGTGTTCATTTTGGAGCTCTGCAGAGGTACGTTCACATTCTGACCCATCTCCCCACAAGTGCTGCATCGTCCTCCTCCCTCAGCCAGGAGCACATCATGGGGTGAGGGGTTGCAGCTCTTCCCAGAATACAGAAGGACCTCTGCAGCCTGGTATCAGCCCAGAAGGAGAGGAAATGAGAACTGAGCTTCCCTCTGTTTCCCAGTTCAGAGCTCTTGCTTTTTAATCTGAGTCCAGAGTGCGGTGAAAAATCTCATGAAAATGCAATGTACTGAGTTGGAGAAGTATGTTTAGAAGTGAAAGGATACCTATCTGAATAGCTGGTTTTATTTTTTTCTTCTCTTTGGAAGCCCAGCTACTATAGCACATTGAGAGTTTGGCTTTGATGAAAAGATTGATAAGAAGAGAAAAGTGAAGTGCTTGCTATTTCCAGCAGGTGCATTTATCTTCATCAGCAACGGCTTCCCAGCCTGAGGCAGACTCTGACCCAAGCAGAGTGATGCCCACAGCAGATACACACCAAGTGGCACAGCCCTGCCTGCCAGCCCCCACACCAACCCACACTGAAAGGGGTTCATGGTCCTTCCAGAGGCAGACTGGGGTCTGCCTGAAAAATGGGCAGAAAAATAGGCTGCAAAGAAACAATAATAAAACAATCCAGACTGTTTTTCTGTTGTTCTGTGCCATGTGCTGAGGTTGAGAATTATTTTGATGCAGTATGGCAGAGGTTAAAAGCCCTCACTTTCACGCTTACTCATATTAAGGGAGCAAAATCTGGGTGACAATAACGTTTTGAATTCATATCCTTTTAAAGTTTTATTGTATGGACATCCTAGAAAGCAGAAGTCTTTCCCAGAAAGGAGAAGATCATAGAATGGCCTGGGTTGAAAAGGATGACCAGGCTGCCCAGAGCCACATCCAAACCAGCAAGGTTATTTAACTTGGACACTTGAACCCCATGGCTGTCTGCAGAGGCTGCAACTCGTCCTCAGGGCTTTGTGGAAACTACTGAACTTCCACAAGGACTGCATCAGAGATTATATTTTTACACAGGAAAACTTGCCATAGACTTGGGAATGGCGCTGCCATCTCGGAGCTGTGCCAAAATCACATCTTATATTTAATTTTACAAGCAATATTCTTTTATTGAAACATTTTAAGCGTGAGGATTCATAACAACGCTGAAAAACTCCATCTAGATCAAGCTCTTTGTAATGCTGCCAAGAACCTTCTCGAGAAAAACCAACATGACAAGGAAATGGCAGCAGGCAGCCATTCCAGCAACCAGGCTCAAAGAAGACGAGTGGTCTCAGTGCACTTTGGGAGATGCCAGCTGATCCCACCCAGCGCCTTGTCAGACCACCTCAAAAGGCTCTGGCAAAAGCAAAGAATCCTATTACGTACATATTTATAAATAATAGCAAAAAATAAACAGCAAATTCACTGCAGTTCTTATTTTGATGAGCGAGGCGGAGTCTTAAACTGGAAACGCTTGAATCCTGTTACCAAATAATCCAAATACCTCTAAATTTTGACTTATGGTCCCCTGACTTAAAGTATGTCAGCAGGAGCCTTCAAGTCGTATTCCCTTATGGCATTTCTGTGGTTTTTAAGCATGAATAACAAAATGCATGAATAAAAGTGTGAATGGTGTGGAGATAATTTACTGCTGAACTTCTGAACCTGTGAAGTCGGCTGACTAACAGCGATAACTTCTACTGCTTTACTGCCTAACAGCAAACACTTCTGATTCTTTTTTCTTCGCAGAAGTTACATAAGCTTCTATGCAATGTGTATTTGAAGAGTGTTGGAGGAAGTTATAGGATCTGCACACACAACTGCACTACACACCTGTCTCCATTTGCAGGCATAGGGCTGAAGCGTGCTACCTTGATTAAATCAGTTCCCGCTTCCTTGAAAATGAAGGGGCACTGGGAGGCAAAAAATTTGCACTGGCAATTTTATATTTAAAAGCAACTGTATTGTTGATGGTAACCTCCACAGGGGCAGTTAGATGCAGGTTTATGAGTGTTATGGCAGAAAATAAAAGTCAGGGTGAAGCGCTTTACAAAACTGGTAACAGGATGCTGTTACTGTGATCTGTGACACGTATTTCTCTTTTGGTCATGAGGCTTACAGTGCTGATGGACTCTATCTGTAAATAGAGTTTATGCTCCATCTAGCTGCTCATAACCTTTGCTCAGACCCTGGGAAAATGGTAAGAGGAATGGCCAAGGGAAATGGCCCTGGGACCGCCAGGTCTTCCCAGCAGGTCCAAGGGCAGCCAGGGAAGGCCAAAGACACAAGCAGGCTTTCTCTTCTGAGCCTCCAGAATGCCCACTCCTAGCAGGCTGGACATACCCCTTGTGCTGCCTGCCAGGTGACACTCAACACATCTTCCACCCTTTGTCCATCACATAACACAGCCCTGGGGTTGTGCAGGGCTGCTGGGGCTCCCAGCACGTTGCTCAGCACAGTGCTGAGCCACGGGTCCCAGCGCAAGGAGCAGTCACTTTGGGTGCACACACAGGGACTTACTTGCAACTGCACCAGCAAAGGGCTTCCAGTTCTGAATGGCCACACTTCACTGGATGGCACTGGGGAAAAGCCAAAGTATAGAAATGCAGAAGCTACCCAGTTAATAGAAAGCACCCTCTCAATAATTCCTCCTTTGAATGCCAAGCCATAATCACATCATGATTCCTGCACTGGTCAGACATAATGCTCTCCCCTCACCAAGGAAGTATGCTGACCCAGGGATGTATTCCTTACCCCTCTCTCCAGAAGCATATCTCGGAAATGAGTGATGCGCTCCTCGAGGGGCGGTGTGACCTCCGCCGCTGCTGGTTTCCCATTCCTCTCCTCTGTGCCTGCCTTCTCCTGGTCAGCAACCTGGCAATCTTCTGTTCTTTAACAAGGAAAGACAGAAAAGAGTTCAGCAGTTGTAGCCTTGGGAGGGCACTTTTAACCTTCTTCACAGCCTGGCAATCCATCCCATGTACAAACGTGCTAGAGCGCCACTGGCCCTGCTGCTGCAGTGTGAGGGTGATGCTCTCCTCAGCTGTAATCCTACATCGTTGGTGCAGTCACTGGAACCAAAGTTTTTTTCCACCAGATAACTGCTTACATAATTTTATCAGAGCTAGAGACCATTAACACTGCATTCTCACCCCACTCTGGGAAATGTCGTTGTATGGAGGGCCATCGTGTGTCACGGCATGTCTTGAGCATCCTCAGTGAAGAGCTCATAGAATCACAGAATCATGGAATCCCTGCATGCTTGGGTTGGCAGGGACACCAAACCCCCCAGTCTCACCCCTACCACCAGCTGGGTGCCCTCCAGCTCAGGCTCCTGGCCATGGCCTGGGGCATCTCCAGGGATGGGGCAGCACAGCTCCAGGCAGTGCCAGCATCTCAGTGCCTCTGGGGAAAGGAATCCTCCCTGCCATCTAAGCTAAGTCTTCCCTCTTTCAGTTTCAAGCCAGAACTCAGACTCCTGCTCTGGGTCCTTCCTACTGCTTCTCAATGTCTTCACCAGAGCGGACACAATAAAACATGAAGGCGCTTTCTGGGGAGACCAAGAATCTGGGAACATGTGCATGGCTGATGGAAGTGAGCTGCTTTGATTCTTAGCATCTATTAGGCATGACTGCATTTGCTAACGATGCAATTTACTATACAGTATTGTTCAATACTTAGGTTTGGAATTTCTACATGAAAACACTTTCTTATTTCCAAGCAAATGGATTACATCGGTGTGTAACACGAGTTCTAGTACACTATCTTCCCTCTACAAATAATCACATTACACTTACATTTACCCTAAAACGATGTTATATTACTAGCCATTTCAAAGATATCAGATTGTTTTCCTTTGCAGAATGACAGTGAATTTCATATTGCAACAGCAAATGTTTTCCTGTAACATGATCCATGAAGGGCCCAATCCAATTTCTAGGATGAGCAAAGAGCTTCTTCCAGCTGAAACTGCAGAAATACAGCACACTGCTCAATCAGCTCAGCATCACAAGAGCCCTTCTCTCCTTCAGTCTTTCTCAGGAAATTGAAAATGATGCTGAACATTACCCTGACTTGCTTTTGTCTCACGCCAGAGATTACAATAAACAATATAATTTTCTTCAGCAAATAACTGCAGAATCATAGAGCGGTTTGGGTTGGAAAAGTCCTCTAAAGGCCACCTGGTGCCACTCCCTGCAGTGAGCAGGGGCACCCACAGCTCATCAGGTGCTCAGAGCCCACACCAGGCTTGTGCAAATCCGTGAGAGCAGAAGGGTCTCACTCCGATCTGCAGCCAGCTTTGGGCCAGATCCCCCTCTGGCTGTGGGAGCAGTTTGTTCTTACTGATGTACATGTAATACATAAACGTGAAGACAGACATCAGCGCGAACATCAGAAATGACAACTGACAGAAGTAATAGAGTCAGAAGGCTCTACCACATAGCTGTGTGATGACCCCTCTGGCTGAATTACGATGCACTGTGCTGGAACTTTGATGCAATCGCTTCTTATCATCAGCACGGGGCTCTCTCTAGAGCAGATGATTTATTGTGTGTCAGAGCATCCCTATCAGCTACTAAGGCTACAACTTTGAGAGAGGGAGCATAATTAAAACAGCATAGGAACTGCCGCATGTTTTAAAACAAATCCTGAAAGCACATAACCTCATTTTAGTCATATTTAACAAAAAAAAGCAAATCATTAATATTGCAAAAAGAAGTGAATAACGTGCCTGTACGTAAACATTTTTCAGGCTGTTCAGCGTCAACATGAAAATGCACATGGAAGCAGGGAGGCAGCGTGAGAGCACAGACCTACAGCTGCAGTGGGAATACTTCAGGCAGGTTACTGGTGCTATCCCACCCACTGCTGTGGGATGTCTCAGTCCCACTAATGAAAAAGATAACAGGATAACTGCATTCTGGTTTGAGATGAAAATCCTCAAGTATTTTACATGTCAAGGACTATTAGCTGCAGCTTAATATTCATACATTTAAACAAGCATTGAGGCCGTGCTTCTTTAGCAAAAGGTCAGTATCTAAAGCTCCATCCACAAACCTCTGCATTCTGCCGTTGTTTCAGGGCACAAAGCAAGATGTCAGGAAATCTTTACATGTTATAAAAGAGAATTTAAAATTCAAAGCAGCTACAGAAATCATGGAGCGGTTGGGGGATATATGCTCTGCTGACAGAAAAATAAACACTCCGGGGCTCTCCGGTGACAGGTCAAACTTCTGAGGAATTGGGATCATCACGACGAAGTCTGAGAGACTGCTGTGCTGTCAAGCCAAATCCTGCTTGTTTATTTTATGACTAATGCCCTTGACTTTCATGGGACTAATTGCCCAAGTACAACAAATGTGAAATGGTTCCTCCTAGTCTAGGGATTTATTCTAAAAGTTAAATGAAGACAGGACTAACGACAGAGTCCCCAGCATCCAACACTTGCTAAATGATGATCATGCCATACATCAGACACTATGCAGGATCAGAGTGTTGGTCTGCAGGCTGTGCCCATTTGGGCACTGGGCTGGACTGACATTGCCCAGCTTGACCCATATGACATAATTTTCTGGAGGGGGATATCCTGATGGAAATAAACAATAAGAAAACAAATTCTGGCAACATAGAACAAGATGGAAAAAAGCCCTACAAAGACAGGCTGAGGGAGCTGGGCTCGTTCAGCCTGGAGCAGAGAAGGCTGCGGGGTGAGCTCATTGCAGCCTTCAGTACCTAAAGGGAGCCTACAGACAGGAGGGGAGTCAGCTCTTTGAAAGGGCAGATAACTGCAGGACAAGGGGAAATGGTTTTGAGTTGAGGGAAGGAAGATTTAGGTTGGATGTCAAGGGGAAATTCTTTACTATGAGAGTGGTGAGGTGCTGGAACAGCTGCCCAGAGAGGCTGTGGATGCCCCGTCCATCCCTGGAGGTGTTCAAGGCCAGGTTGGATGGGGCTCTGGGCAGCCTGGGCTGGTGTTAAATGTGGAGGTTGGTGGCCCTGCCTGTGGCAGGGGATTGGAGCTTAAGTATACTTTTATACTGAATATCAATTTTACATTAAGCTTACAAATACAAAATAAATACTAAGAGTACATATTTACTACATACTAAGTATTAACATATACTTTCAATATTACATATCAAGTCCTTAGATACTTTGAGCATTGAACTCAAAGGATCTGATTTTTTCTACATAATAATATAAATCCATGGAAACTCTACTGAGGAGTAAAGAACTGTTCAGTGTAAGGTAAGAAATGGCAACACAAAAGAGAATACTATTATCTTCTATTCTCTTTGCGCTAATTCGTACCATAGTTTAGATTCCCAACATTAAATATAGGTAAGTAAACATTAGGACTTACTTATTTCTCTTAATTTTGATGCTAAGATCATCGTTTTCATCTCCTGGACAAGAGCTAACACTTTTATCTGCTAAAAAGAAACAAATAGAGCAGTTAGGTTTGAACTAGATAAATGGGAAGACAATTCCACAAAGTAACTTTTCATTCCTCTCTCTTTGCTCCAACTCAGCTACTTACTGCTTTCCTCCCTGCACAGAGTACTTGAAACTTATCAACTAATTACAAGTTCCTCTTATTTGCCCAAGTCCAATCTTTGTATCACTGGAGCTAATAGAAATTGGGACATTTCAAGCTTCAGTGTAAGAATCTTATTCTTCACTCACTTTCTTTCCCTGCTAGAGGGAAATTAGTGGTATATTAGTGTATCAGTGGGCTTTCAGCAAATGTTACTATTTATCTCAATTGCACGCACACAGCACGCGTTACATCACTGCAGAAGGAACGATGAGACAGATGCCAGCTGTAATGCCGCAGCCTATGAGGACTGGAGGCAGAACATCAGGAGCAGATACACAGCAAGCAAAAAATGCTTTTGATATTTAGTAGCTACAGCTTAACATGAGAATAACACAAAGTGAATGGTGTTCTAAAATAAGGAGAGCTTGATCTCAGCATTCCTCATTAGATGGAAGCGTTAAGAATACATATATCAATTGAATCATATTTTAAATATATACAAATTCCATGAAACTATTACCTTTCTTGCTGAATTCTTCAAAACATCCAATTTAAAGTACAAAGAAACAAGAAAAGCAATCCACAGACTTGGATGGTGGAACGTAGTTCAATAGAAATATCATAAAGCGATAGAAGCTGAAGAGATCTCAGCTTTAATGAATTCAGAAGGCAATGATACAAAAGAAGAGAGCACTTGGTGTTGCTCCCAAAGATGATGGAAGGGGAAGACGGCGCTCGATTCCGCACCAACCACACACACAGCTCTTATTCTACCAAGCTGTGGTCTCCATAACACAAGAGAAGAACCCACCGATGATGAAAAATGATCCCATGAAGCCCTCAAGACAACCAAGCCGAACTCCGTGTGTAGCCATCTTCAGAAAAGATCTACCATAGCTCTCTGAAAAGCTGGCTGAATCATTTCTTTTTGTGAAATAGCTGAACTGCTCTACATTTATAAAACCCAACTTTCAACGACCACATAACTTTCAGATTAAAGGAACCTGGTACAATCTGCCCACATTCCTATCCGCCTATTCCTGACTTATCTCAAGTTCTCCCAGCAAACAGTGAGAGCCCACATACAGCAGGGACACCAAATCCTCCCTGCTCCTCTTGCACCATCGACTGCCTCAAACAAATGGAACAGGAATAGTCAGCAGCATCACTTAACACCTCAGTGCAATGGAAAACAGTGAAAGATGACAAATGGTGTCTGTACCCTCACTCAGCAACGTGCTGCATCACAGCACACCGCTAAGGCCAGCAGCAGCCTCAGAGAGGGAGAGAGGCAGCCGAGCACAACCTCAAGTAGTTAACTGAAAGCACTGAGGAAGAATATTACTTGACAGTAATCTCTCCATGAAATCATGAAGCGGAGCACCGCCACAGTCTGATGGTCTACCAGGCTTAGTGCTGATTAATTAAATCATTCGACTAATCCCAGCCATGTAATGAATTTCGGTTCACTTTCCAGAACGAAAAGAAAACATCACTATTTGGCAGGTACGTCAAAGCGCTGCCAATCCATTGGCAACACGTAGAAACCTGATCTGCGGTTCTGCAGAGCCCCAGCGTGTGCAGATCACATGTAAGAGGGGGCTGAGCAATGCTGATAGCTATTAGGAGAAAGTTTTTCCCCCAGAGGGTGGTGAGGCACTGG
>JAOWBP010003659.1:30731318-30746185 GCA_028571105.1 Tragopan temminckii
TGAATGCCTGCAGGGATGGGGCATCCACAGCCTCCTTGGGCAACCTGTTCCAGTGCCTCACCACCCTCTGGGTGAAAGACTTCCTCCTAATATCTAACCTCAACCTATCATCTGCTCTTTAAAACCTGTAGGTCCATGAGGCTTTGCTTTGCTGTTCGTGCCCTTCTGAGACAAAGCAGATATGGCACTTGGGGCTGTGGCACAGAGGGTTGTGGGCAGTGAGCATGGTGTGATGGGTTGGGTTGGACACGAGGATCTCGTAGGGCTTCTCTAACATCCAAGACTCTGGGATTCTAAAGTTAAACATATCCTGTGCTTGTGTCTGCCCAGGCTGAGACTGGTGAACTCCAAATGGATCACTTTGCTTAGGTATTCATTACTCATAAATTCTATAACAGCTGTTTGCTGTTCCCTTTGTGTTCAGATGTGTGCTATGCAGCATCTACTATAGATTCTGAATTATTGAAGACTCAGTTGATAGCAAAGCCCAGACATTTGCTATTTTCAACATACAATCATGGAAAATATTGATTCTGCTCCACTCTAATACCATATTTGTGATGGTATCCAGAGCGACTGCTATTAATACAGTGCATCATTTTGCTCATTTTGAAACAAGCGTCTCTTACACATTAGAGTAGTGTTTAAAGCAGATTCTCCCTTCCCAAGTTTTCCCAGCCCAGTACTTCTGTCAGACAACAACTCATGTCTGCATGGTACTGGGTAGGCACTGAGGTGCAGGGCATCCATTGCAGGGAATGACATCTTCTGCCCCATGTATCTCAACAGCAACAAGAAGAATCCCAAATTCCCAGTCCTGCTGGCCAGCTCTGATACTGAGCTCCCTGATGGCTTTTTGACATGTAAAGTGATTTCATTTATTAAAAAAAAAAAAAAAAAAGGACTGAAAAAATTGTAGCCACTTTCCTAAAGTACCTGTGTTAGACTCCGATCCAAAGAAGTGATCTACTGCACATTAAGGAGGGACTGAGAACACGTCAAAATGCAAAGATCTGCATCCTGGAGTCAAGTGTTAGCAGAGGTGTGGAAGTGCCAAATAGAGGCAACCCTGGCAGCTATGAGTAGGCAGAAAATTTGGAGTGTTGCTTACTAACTCTTCTAAATTATCTCATTTTCAGAGTAACAGCATACCTTTGCTAAATAACACATTTCTGCTTTCCTCATCTTACAAACCTTTTGAGATGTTGCTCTTTTGCACTGTTTTCTTTCTTAGTGTTTGCTCAGCAGGCAGCCCAGGGCAGGGGATGGGCTCTGAGCACCTGAAGAGCTGTGGGTGTCCCTGCTCACTGCAGGGGGTGGCACTGGGTGGCCTATACAGGTCCCTTCCAACTCAAACCATTCCATGGCGATTCTGTGATGATACAGACGCAGGTGCACACGTGTTGTTGCCCTGCCTGGGAGACAGGAAACTCTTTGAAAGGGTAGCTAACAGCAGGACAAGGGGAAATAGATTTAAGTTGAAGGAGGGGAGATTTAGGTTGGATGTCAGGGGGAAGTTCTTTACCGAGAGAGTGGTGAGGTGCTGGAACAGCTGCCCAGAGAGGCTGTGGATGCCCCGTCCATCCCTGGAGGTGTTCAAGGCCAGGTTGGATGGGGCCCTGGGCAGCCTGGGCTGGTATTAAATGTGGAGGTTGGTGGCCCTGCCTGTGGTGGGGGGTTGGAGCTTTGTGATCCTTGAGGTCCCTTCCAAGCCATTCTATGACCCTATATATGATTCTATGGAAGCAAGCAGGACAAGTGGAGAGTGGGAATGCAAAGAAGCATTCAGTTGCCCCCTGTGCAGGTGCCTATGTTAATGCAATTAAGAGTTAAATGTTAATAGCAGGATTTCAGCTTGGAGGTGACCAGAAGCCCAGGGCTGTGGGGAAGGGGAGGCACAGTGAGCCGTGTGCTGCTGCTTCACTGCTCAGAGGCTGCTCCCTGCAGTCTCTCATACACTGTAGTGACTCACAGTCACTCACAAGCTGCAGTGCTGTGCTGCTGCCCTGAGGCTGGGTCCCCGCGTGGGACGGCTGCATCCCAGCATAGGAACTCTGCTCCATCCCACCTTGTGGGCACACAGGTGAGGAAACGCCTCCTGGCTTCTGCAGGCCTTCCTGGGACTTCACAGGCCTCTCACTGTGCAATTACAGGAGGGTTTTAGTCTGATTATACATGAAAAACTCCTCTCTATAAAGAAATTCGAAGATCAGAGGCATTTTCTTTCAAGTATTGCACTGCAATTGGAAGACTCCTGCTGCTTGGTACAAAACGTTTCTGCAAGGCTCTATCAAACCCTTACTTTATATTTCCATTGTTAGGTTTTATTTCCACCCTTTCTCTATTTAAACATTAAATTTGAGCAATTCAGTTCTATCCATATTTTCACTGAAATCCATCACGGAAGTTTTAATTGCAGCTGGAGCAGAATGCACAGTCACAAAGCCACAGCGATGGAGAGCCTTAGCAGGACTGCAGGCTTCAAAACCAAACACAAATAAATGACATTTTTGTCCTTCAGACCTGGGGAAACGTGAATGCAAATTCGATAGTCTTATTTTTTTCCTGATCCCCGCTATTCTCTAATCTTATCAAATATACATTCCTGTATTCCAAGTCAGTCTGATCGAGCAGCTTGCTGTAAACAAGCAGCATTAGATTCTGTCGAGCACATTTTCCTCACAAATCCAATTTCCCAATCTCTCGCTGGTGACGCTTTAGCCATTCCTCAGCACATAAAGTGCTCTCTGCATATTGCATTGGCCATGCTTTATACAACACGCAGCGCAAGGCCGTCGTGCTGCGTGCTGCCTTGCTTTGGCAGCCATTCTCAATGCGCTCTGCTTTTGCCATGTTCCTGTTTTCCCCTTCCAAGAGAGGTGAGGAGCACCGCTCAGCACCAGCCCAGCACCCAGCACCTGCCCAGCCACAGCATGCCCAATCCCACTGCTTGGCTGTGAATGGAGGTGCCTCGAGGTTCATAAATCTGTATGCAGCACTATGGGTTCTCTAACAGCAATTCGTTTTAATTACGTGAGACATAAAAAGACCACCTACAGATGAGACAATACAGCCGTAAGATTCTCAAGGTTACTTTGGGGAATACTTCATAACTGAAGTATGTTTTCCCCGAGGAATTATGCTACCATTTGATTTAATTTTTAATTTTTACATTTTAATCAAAAATAGATCAAATGGCGGTGTTCCCTCCTGGGAAACATACTTCAGATGCGAAGCAGTCCATGTTCCTTTTAAATATGTAAAGCTGCCATTTATGTATAACTCATGAATGACACCCTGTGTTGCAAGCAAATATCATGCGGTGATTTCTATATTGTTTCAGTAACAAGGCTGTAATCACACACAAATATCGCCGTGCCCAATCCTACCAAGCAGATGGCATTCAAAGGAGGAACTTCAGAAGCTCACACGCTTCACTCCAAGAGCAAACAAAGAGCCGCTGCACGGTGAGCGCGTGGGCACTGGCACAGCTGTGTCCCACGGGCAGTGGCACTGCATGGAGCTGCCTGCTTGGGATCCTGAAGGCTGCTCCTTGGAAACTCCCACTCAGACGCAGAGCGTGTTGTAGGACAGGGAGGGACGTGGATGTGGTTTAGTGGGGGAAAAACTGATGGCAGCAGGATGGTTGGGCTGGGCGTCTTGGAGGCCTCTTGCAGCCTTGGCGTTTGTATGAATGGAGAGCAGTGCTTTCCAACCTGATCGCAGCTTGTGAGCCTTAACGTGTCACAGTGGTGGAATGGTACGTCTGTTTTCTGAAGCTAGAAGCGGGACCTGTTATTTGACAGCAGGTGTGGTTCAGATAAATTAACACCTGTTGGATCTTCCTGGGACTCTTCCTAAGCCATTTTTCATGCTTGTTCAAATGTGGTTGCCTTGAATCATAGAATCACAGAACGGCCTGGGTTGAAAAGGACCACGATGATCACCCAGTTCCAACCCCCTGCTATGTGCAGGGTCACCAACCAGCAGACCAGGCTGCCCAGAGCCACATCCAGCCTGGATGGGATTTTGATGTGAGAGAATCTCGAGGTGTAACTCTTAATTTTATAATTACTGACAGCAATCAAAGCCAAATAGCATTCCTACTACGTGACTTTTGTCTGCCAATACAGGCTGTCGCATTGTGCTCTCAGGAACCACCGTATGATGATCTTAGGGGAGATCCCACAGCTTGAATACGTATACAGCTTCCCCAGTTAACTGTGACACGAACACCATTCATTTTAAGTATCATTTTCAACGTATGTGTTGCATATATTTGTGTCTGTGCCTAGCCCTGTGCAGACTGCCTGCAAGCTCCACATACTAAACCAAAAGCTTTGGTTTCTTCCTCTTTGATGATGAAGTCGATGTGTAGTTACCAAACAAACAATTATGTGAACGCTGAAATCTAAAGCAACTGAACTCAGTACATAAATTTTACATAGCAAGGATAACACGTTTATTATTTTCATCAATAATATATTCACCCTATCAACTTCACATTTGCTCTTGCGCTTTCTTACGAGGCTTAATTCTCTCATCTTAAATGTTCCATCTGCTTATCTTTATACAAAATGTATGCACAGCCAAATCGTGTTCATCTCTGAGCTGCTGAAGCCATTCTTCTCTCAATGCATGTAGGCATAGGTGACAAAATTAGACAAAAAGCAAAGAAGTTCTGCACTGTCCTCCCCTTGCTTACGATGTCAGAGCTCCTGGGCACAGCTGTTACCTTCCCAGGAGTGTTGGGCTGTGCTGTGTGGCCAGGGTTACACTCTGGACAGTCTCCAGGCTGAAGCCAGGGAGGGTCAGGTTGGTATCAGAGCAATGTCTGCTCCAGACAGCAGCCAGGTGCTGGCACAGCTGCCCGGGGTGGGCAGTCCTCATCCATGGAGGTGTTCAGAGCTGCAGGGACGTGGCACTGAGGGACGTGGGCAGTGGGTATGGTGGGGTTGGGTGGGGGTCTCAGAGTTGCAGCGGTGCCCGGAGTGCAGCACCGGCTGAAGGATTTGCTATGGAGAGGGTGATAACCTACATAAAGCAATGAGATCCAAGGAGGTTAGAGCTTAGATTCACAAGGCTGCCTGGACACCTCCATTTCTACCTAAATCTGCAGGAACGTAGGTCTGATGCTAAGGTGCTCCAGTTAGGTGAGGAAAAACAAACTCTGGAAAGGCAGGTGGAGATGAGTTGAGAAATGTGAATGTTTAACTCTCCATTAAGCCAAACCTGCGGAGGAATTACGTTGTAATCAAAATGTTGATTCTGTGTATCATTCATGTTTTTGGGCAGTGAGGGGAAGAACCAGGTGGGCTACGTCGTACAAATGAAGCTACATAATATATAAGCCCCAAACCCTTTTATTTGCCTTGGTGCCTTAGTGCCTGTAGAACACAGTTCAATTATTAATGGCAGAACAAAACCAGACAGCTTGTACTGTAGCCAAAGGTGGGTTTAATGCTTCTGTTTTTGCAACAACTTATAAAATACAAAGTTAAAAATATTATATCACTTTCATCTGAATTAAAAACTGATTGTATGCTTTACTATATACACCTAAATAAAGTATATTTTAGGTTATTTTGTGTACAAACCACAGCATTAGGAAAGATAAAGAATCAGATTTATCAATAAACCAAAATGGCATAGTTGTACAAGGTGAAGAAAAGTCCTACAAAAATAGTGCTGAGGTTCTGCTGCAGATCTGACACCCATCTGCTTTAAAGGAACGTTCACCATCCCCAGCTGCACGGCCCGCAGCTGCACCTGCTGCAGCACTCCGTGATTCTGGCTGAGCAAATCTTGAGGCAGATTACAAATACAGCACATCTATTGAATCAAACAGCAAGTCTTCACTATGCTGAACTATTTCAGCTGCAGCTCATTTGTGTCATGGCTGATGTATAAATGCATCTAGTCCACTAAAAGGCATGGAGCAAGCAATCGCATCCTTCCTAGGATTCACTGTGAAGTTTATGCAGAAGGTGGTTTCCTGTTGGTTTATGTTTTAACTGCAAGCCAACCCGAGGACTAACAAAAAGGATGGAGCTGCTATCAAAACTAGACAGAGTATCTTTACTCTCTGCCAATCAAACAGGAGCACACACACACCTGAACTGCAGTCACACTGGAAATGCTTCTTAAATAGTGACGATGCCAATGTTTACTTAAGAAGGAAAACTCAGGTATGACGCTCTCCTGATGCCCAGTAAGTTTTTGTATTAACAAATACGAAGGCAAAAATACTGCTGGAAACTATCAGCGTTTCGGTAATTGTGATTTGTGATGTTCAAGACTGAGCTGTGAGACAAAAAAAGGGTTTCCCAGAACAAAACATTATCAAATACTGTTCTCCCTGCTGTAAGAAGTGTTCCCATCCAATGCCTGTCCTTTTCTCAGCCTTTCCCCACCTGCTGTTGGGCACACAGATGCCGGCTGCTCCCAGCCCATCCAGCCCTCTTATGGCCATAGAATTGCTCTGACATACCCTGTATTGTGTTCCTGGGGAATGCAAAAGGCTGTAGTTAAACAAAGACCCAACCTGGGACAATTTTACTGATGTTTCTATAGCATTTAGATGTTCGAACTATACACATGAATAACAGAACTACTGATCAATTAGATCTGATATAAAATGCAGCATTACATTTTGAACAGTGCAAAGAAGGTACCCATGTTCACACTGCAGGTTAAAAATAGTACAGAGTTCTCCTATTTTCTTGAGCTGTAGAGATGCATTAATCTGCAAGGACAGAGCTGAGAGTCACTGTGGACAGTGTAATAAAATACCTGCACAGTGCACAGTAACGATGAGAAGACTGATATGAGAAAATTACATTAAAATCGAACAGAGTATGACTTCATCAGGGCTCTGTAATGCAGCCAGGAGGAACTATGACCAATCCTGTGAGTTATGTATGGTGGCACCTTGCAAAAACCAAGTAGTGGTTACTCTGAAAGGAGAAGGATTGGAGAGAGCGCGATAGGAGCCACAAGGTTTGGAAAGAGAATCAATTAGTTCTCATTCTGACTGTATTCTATTGACTAAAATACAGTCAGGCTTTTAGCTAACATAAGAAATACATGCACTGCTATCTATTTAAATGGAAAATCATCCTCTCGATCTGGTGGTTCGTAGTGCATTGCCTGTGCATTAAAAGCAATATGGTGCTTCTTTAGTCCGATATATTCTAGCAGAAAACTTCTCCATGAACAAGTCCAAGTGCCATTTCTCTTCTTAAGACACCTTAAATTTTGACTGCATACTGTTCTGCTAACAGCTGCTTTCAAGCGTTGTACTCAGTGACACCCAATAGGTTCTGAGTCATTTTGCAGAGACTAAACTTTTAGATACCTTTCAGCCTTCTACATTCAAAGTAATACTTCAGTTTTTACAGCACAGAAACTGAAGCTCAGCCATCTTTTTTCTTGGCTGATATGGCTAAAAAACAATTGGAAAATCTTGTAAAAATGAACTGCCCACAAAATACAGCCTAGCTACCCAGTAACAAATATGCAGTTGCAGAGCAAACAGTGTGTTCAGAAACCATTTTAGTTCACTATTTTGCACTAGTTGATAAACTCTATTATCAGGATATGGGAATTTGCTCGTGCACTACTACCATTTCAACTGAGCTCATGTTCCTTTCTAGCTTGGATAGATACTATTGTTTGTATCAACCTGTACTGGGAGCTGGAGAGCTCAAGATGATTTTATAACCTTCAAGGTAACACAACCATTGTGCTTCTCAGTGATCTGATCTTTGAGCAGACTGTACTGCCTCTGTCACTGAAGGAAACTGTGGGGTGTTTGAAACAACCGGCAGAATCACAGGGGTCAGGGGAACCTCTGGAGATTATCCAGTTCAATCCCACTTTGCAATGATTCATTTCCAAGGGATCTAAAATTTGTATGGGATTGGAGGATATCTGTTCTTTCCTAACCAAACTTTCTGGATGTCAATTTAGTGCAGCTCTCCTTAATAAACTTGTCTCCCACCTGTCACTTAACTGAATTCAGTATTTATATGATATTCACCCATTTAGGAAGAGTATCTTGTTAACAGAAGTCAATTCAGTTCTCACACTACAGCTACAGCTCCACACACAATATGGGAAGTGTTCTAGGGCTATGGTAAGATTTCTCTAAGAATTTTACATTGTGATAAACACCACTGGGATAGTGAAATTTAAAGACCCGTTATTAGACTTTTGCAACTCCAGAGCTACCATTTTAATCTACACTGAGTACTGCCCTCAGAGCAGGAGAGGCTGGAAGCTGTACTGCCTGCCTTGCTGCTGGTGGGCTGAACCCTGCCCAAAGGCTCCATGGGAACAGGGGACACTTTCCTGACAGTGGAGATTGCTTTCTTCCTCAGCTTTGGCAGGTCACAGCAATTTCTATCCAATGCATAAGGTAAGCATACTGCTATTCTGTTCTGAACAGCAGCCAGCTCCGTTCCAGAGCAGCCACTGAAGCGTCACATCCAAATAACACAACTTGGATACCTTAAGAGTTTAAAACCTGCAGGTGTTTAAAAATTACATAGGATTGCAGACTGCCCAAATGTTGATTAAATTATCTGTGGCAAGCCAGTAAGATCAAGTTGGGTAACAAGCTGAAACAGACTTGTTCTAGTATCACAACAGTTGGAAAGAAGGAATCCCAGAGCATGAGATGGTATTTCAGCAATATGAGAGGACTGTGTAGATCTGAAGCACCACTCACCTTTGCACCATAATGTTGTTCAAATAATACTGATCTTTTTTCTTTCAGATAGTTATGTCACATTCACAAACTGCGCTTATTGTAAATCAAGTAAGAGTTTGGCATGTAGGAAAGATACCTGAAATGGATGCATATTCTGGATTTTACAACAAAATAAGTTTCAGAAGGGTTTTTACTGGCCTTTGCATAGCTGTCAAGCTGATCAGCTCTCTATCTAGAACTGAAGAGTCCTCCCATTTCTGCCTGCTTATATACAAGTGAGCCAAAAGTGCAGGCCCAGTAACAATGTGAACACAAGGACAACCTTCATGAGCATCAGAGAAAGTGCCTAAGTGAGACAGTGAAATACATTGGATCAGCATGGCCTTTGGTCCAGGGCCAGGTGAAGACTGGGCCAAAGACCAATCAGCTTAACTGCTCCAAAAAGTTAAATCAAAAACATCTTTTTTCACACCTATGAAATACCTTAAGTACAAAAGCATTTTTTCAAGTGTAAAAACAGTGGCATCCAACTGTGTGATGGAGGAGTAACACACACAGCAGCATGCTGAACATTTGCCAGGAGTGAACGTACTCCAGCTGTATGCTGCTCACAGGTGCATTTCCAGAACCAAACAGGGAAAGCAGCGCTGCTTATCTGCTGTCTGTCCATCTCTAGCAGCCCAGGATGTGACTGAAGTGTCCCTGAAATGACAAAATGGTATGTGACAAGATTGTCAAAACCTGAAGCCTTTTCTCAGTACCCATTTTCAAACGTGACTGTAAAAGAAATGGACAGTTCTGCTGACAGCACCTCAAATGCTCCCTGCTTTCCCAAACAACTCATGGACAAAGGTTAAAAACAACTGCAAATTCAGTACTGCTCTCATCTCAAATTGTGGCTTCATGCACTTCTGCTGTCCCTTCTGAAACATGTGGCAGTGATCACGCCTACAAAAGCAAGCTGCAATGTTAAGAGAGCAAGTCAAAAAGTGATATTCCATTTGAATACATTTTGAAAATCATGGCATACAGTGTAGAAACAAAGACTTAAATGCTTTCAGGAAAGCTGGTGTGAATAAAGTTCCTCATGCAAAGTATAATGCTGAGAAGACTATGCAAGACGAATCATCTCAGTCCTGTATGCCTGTATTCTGTCTGCCTTACTCCAGTGTGGGCTTTTATGTTTTTGAATTTCCCTCCCATCAGTAGCATAGAGTTTCTTAGAGAATTTTAACATTATTACTATGAACAAGCATTGCAACATTATTTACTTTGCTACCTGGAGGCTCTTCCCTTAGGGACATTTCAGCTGTTCTGAAGGACTTTTGTGATGCATCTTATTCATTGTGACAAGCTCACTTTCCCAAGGTGAAATTTTAATTCTGAAGAAAATTATCAGCTTACTACACATTTTATTCTCAATATAGGCTTTTTATTATTTTAAGAATGAACATATTACTAATATAAGTCCTACTAAATTTATCCAAGTGTAACTGTGTTATCTATCATGGCATGGCTGCAAATAACTGATGATCTGAAGGGAACACAACTGACAGATCTGTACAGTCAGTTCACCCACAGTAAGAGGAGCTGTGGATGAATTGTGCTGTGGATGCAAGGACACCCACACGAGCCAGCTTCTATCAGGATGGCTTTATGAGCTCAGCACAGCATGCATTCAGTTGCACTAGAACACAATCCCAGTTGCTCTAGCCCTGTCTTTGTGTCTGGCATTATGTCTAAACTAACAAACCCCGCTGACTGAAAGCCAGAGTCACAAAGAATCCCTCCCCTCTGCAAAAGCACACCATGGGTGCAAAAGCAGTCACACATTTCTTTCATCCAGATTGTTCCAGGCCCATGACTCAAATAATGGAGAACAGAATATATATGCTAACTTGATTATTCCATCACCAAACACTGCATCTTGCTCCTTGAACTCTAATTGGTATTTGACATCACACAACAGACGTCGATAAACTTTGGCACTGCTACAGGGAACATTAAGGAAAGCAGGATCTGAGTCAGTCACATTTTAGATCAGCCTGCTTTGAGCAAAGCAGCTTCTATTTCAACTCACGATATTAGTCTAATTCAGCAAGAAGTCTAGCAAGTAGCTATCCAAGGGCTCAGATGTTTATAACACCGACTTGAACCACTATATTGACAGCACAGGACAGTTAAGTGGGAAAATTCTTTACTTTTGAGATTCCAGCTCTCCTTGAGTACAGTCAGCAGTCTGTCTCCCTTGGTTCTTACAGCTGAAGCTCAAAAGCATTTAGAAGTCATCCATTACACCCAAATAAATGAATGCTTGTTGAAAAGGTGAATTATATATCATAAAGCATCCGGGTTCCTAGTTACGATTTGAAGATCGTTACACAGTAAATGCCTTTTCAGCTCCCATAGGCTTAAGAGACTTCTGAAACTTTGGTTGGTCAAGGAGGGAAGATCTAGGTTGGATGTCAGGGGGAAGTTCTTTGCTATGAGAGTGGTGAGGTGCTGGAACAGCTGCCCAGAGAGGCTGTGGATGCCCTGTCCATCCCTGGAGGTGTTCAAGGCCAGGATGGGACTCTGGGCAGCCTGGGCTGGTATTAAATGTGGAGGTTGGTGGCCCTGCCTGTGGTGGGGAGTTGGAGCTTGATGATCCTTGAGGTCCCTTCCAACCCGGGCCGTTCTGTGATTCTATGAAAATCTGCACAACTGAAACTGGAGGAGCACCATAACCTCCTTCAGTGCTCCCAGCCGGTCTCTCTTAAGGTTTGGCCTTTAATGAATAGTAAAACAGAAAGTGCCTAAGATAACCATCACTTTTAAGCAGGAGATTCAAGACTACCACTGCAGTGTTCTGCCATACTACGCTGTGCCAAATCCCAGCTGTTGATTACAGCCTACACAAATAAAAAAGCTGGTTTTACCCAGCTTGCTTTGCATATCAGGATGGCCCAGGAGACAGCAATACTCAGCTGTCCAAAGACTTGCACAGCTATTCTGAAATGTCAAGCTGCCGGAGCTGAGCTTTGCTGGCTACTAGTTCCTCAGCCAGCTTGTTTAAAGCTGGGTCTAGTATGTTTGCAGTGTAAGATGGTATGGTGTATATCTGCTCTTTGGAAAGGAGCTATCGAGTTAGAGGAAACAATAAGAAACAGAATGGGAATCCTGAGTATTTTGTTATGATTCCGTAAATCAAAGAAGACATAATAACAAGGTAGAGGAAGTTGTATGTTACTGTTTGCTTCAGTTACTTCCTAAACTTTGCTTTTTAGTGCGAATGTGAAAAATGTGTTTGCAGCCTCCATATTTTCCAACTGCTGCTGAAAACATATTAGTTTCTGCTCTGCTGGCATACCTCCGAAATGCTAAATCAATCTGCCTTCTTTTATTTACATGCTTTATTCCTGAGAAATGTAATTGTGGTTTTTATTAACTTTATGTTTTATGGATCTAATACTTAAGAACAAGTCTATCTTTTATGCCACAGAAAGAAGGTTAATATACTTACAGATTCTCCAGCAATACATCTTGGGCAAGGCTGGGCAGTACCTCTGCTTCCTTGGTTTTCAAAAATCTAATTAATAAAAACATGCACAGAACCATAAAAAAAAAAACAAAAAACAATTACTTGCAATTTTATTACAAAACTGATTTTAAATGCGTTCTAATAAATAGATATGCTGATGGTGTAAACATACCATAGAGCTTTGCTTTGTCTTTGTAGCCCAAGGACCACAGCCAGAGGAGACTTTCTGTTTAGAATCCAGCTCCATAGCACAGTCAATGAGGCGAGCATCGACCTCATTTGGAACGGCTTCTAAGGGCTTGCACACTCGCTTCTGAAAGAATAAAAAGGAATATATGCGTGTCTTTACAAGGCATAGGCCATTGGGTACAAGCCTGCAGGATTTGTTTATGACTGACAGGGATCTTATATTCACTGGGAAGAACAGTCAGTACAGTGAGTTAGTAAGTGCAGCCTGGCAAGCACGAGGCCAGAGCACAAACGCTGCATGGAGCACCGTGCCTGGCGCTGGATGAGCAGGGAGATGTGTGGATCTCACTAAACGTCTCTGAGCCTCAGTTTCAGAATGTGGGGAGAGAACCCTGGTGGGAAAAGAGGATACGTCACCCTCCATTAGCATCTAATTTCAGATGGGGCTTATCAAAGGAGCAGATCATGGGAAGTTCTTAGAAACGGCTAATTAAATCACGGAAACGGAAGGAAAACCCTGCAGCCAAGTCAGACAGTTATGAAGACATCTTTTGTAATGATTTATTTGTGTCTTTTTCTGCAAACTGTCACCTTCTTACAGCTTTCCTCTGCTACCCAAACAATCAGCTTCCTGCTTCTCACCTGAACTGTTACCTGGTGTTGAGGGACTTTCGGATTTCCTGCAAATCACTCCCACTCTGGAGCATGGGCTGTGCTAAGTGGGGATGTCTTTCTCACAGTTCTTGGCATCCCAGTGCAAGACTGGAGGTCTGCTGAGATAATGCCTCACTGTGCAAAGTGTGTCACGAACCCAGAAGGGTAAGGGGCAGCTGTGGGGCAGCTGTGGGGCAGGCACCAATCAGGATCCCTAAGAAGGGAACTGCCCTTGGCCTGTGACTGCAGCGGGATGCTCCTTGAAACTGTAGCAGCACATTAATAATAAAGAGAAATGTCAGAACTGATGCAGACATTTCAGGGTCTGGCTCTGACTGAATCCCAAGGAGATGTACATGCTTTTGAAATAACTTTCCAAACAAACTTTTTTTAAGAAGTAACAACATTCCATCTCACATAGGATCTCACAGGTGGAAGAGGCATTGCCACGGAACTGACAGACTACAGAAGCACGGAAACTAAACGGAAAATGTGAATGTATTATGTAAAAATAAAATGGATCAATACAACCTCAGTGGAAAACAGTTGAAAGGAGCAACTATCAAGGAATACAGGATATTTGGATGGGAAGTAAATCAAAAAGTGAAACATGTATTGTACTAAGAAAGTGAATAATGTAATAATAAAAAGTCTGAGGAGGTCCTCCAAAGGCAGATTGCCTTCCACTGGGAAAACGTTCTCTTCCCTTTGTTGCAGCAGAACTTGTCCTTTATTAAAAGCTAGAGCATAGTGCTACAGCAGCAGAGCCGGCACGGTGTGTGAGATGAAGGAACAGAGCAAAAAATGATTCACTGCCACGTATCAGAGGAAATTTGGCTTATTAAAAATAAACTCAAAGCATTGTTTTGGGGGAGTTTAAGACATTTAGCACCAGTGACAGGAATTCAGCACACAGAGCAGCTGGCTGACAATCCTATCACAGCGATGCCAAGACGATCTGTGGGAACTGCTGGCAGAGCTGGCTGCAGGGAAGGCTTCACTCCTGGAATTCTCTCTTAGGAAAGAAACAATCGATACATCAATCCTGCCTGTGAACGGAACGCATTTAGCACAGGGCTCAAAGTGCCTGTGATGAATAAGGATCAATGAGGGAGCTACTCAAAAGGCAGCCACGCGCCGTGTCAAAATGACTAATTTTGTTTGACTGTGGGACACCTCCAGCTTGAAACACAGTTCGAGACAAGCACCAGCAATTCATAGCATGTCCCAGAACAGGCAGAAAACAGGGCTGCTCGCAGAGCAGATGTTCTGTCACTCTCCCTCCCAGCTGGCAAGTCCTGGGAAAACACGTGTGTTTGCTGAAAGGATGAAGGCCTCGCGGCGAGGCTGCTTCTTATGAAAAGTGAAACCAAAGGGGCGCAGAACGCGGCTGGGAGGGCTGTCCCGAGCGGGGAGGGTCCCCAGGGATCACGACTCGGAGCCCTGCGCTCCGCGCAGCACCGCCTCCAAAGGCCTCCGCGTCCAAACGCCGCAAACGCTACAGCCCGGAGCTCCGTCCTGCAGGACGTCCCTGAAACGCTGCGCCGACGCGCAGAAATCAATCACGCGTCCCTCCGTACGACACAGCGGGAGCGGAAGAAGCAGCAGGGAATCTTCGCCACCGACGGCGGCGTTCGGAACGACCTCTAGGCCGGGGCTCAAAACCCCGACGGGCCGAACGCCTCCTCGCCGCCGCCAGGGGGCTCCGAGCCCACCGCGCCCGCCCGGGGCCGCCATCCCCCGCCCGACCCCCGGCACTCACGCGCTCCGGTTCTCCCGGCTCCGGCTCCC
>JAOWBP010003659.1:30752347-30769847 GCA_028571105.1 Tragopan temminckii
GTAAGCAATGGGTGTAAAGGAAAAATAGGCTGCAAGCAGGCGTGGAAAACGTCAGCTTCTGCAGGCATCTGTGCTCTAACGAGCCAAAGATGTCAGTGTCTCGTAGTGTCCACTCTGGAGCAACCGAGGGATGCGGGAGGCTAATGAAACGGGGATTAGAAAGCGGTTTCCACTTCACAAATAGAAATAAACCGATGTGAGGATATGAGGGTAAATATCCTTGGGCTCTCTAAGAGGTGCTCCCTCGCAAGGCCTGGGGAAGAGGTCTGAATTGCAGCTGCTGGAAATCCTACAGCAAAATGCTCTCTGCAAATCCGGCTCGCAGGTCGAATTGATCCCCTTTGTTTCTCTGTTGGGCTCTGGCTGGAGAGCACTGGGTTGCTGCGTTCAGCTCAGCTTCCCCCTCCGAAACACAACTGCAGTCCGAGGGACTTTGGGTACACTGACTTTAAACAAAGCAACAAAAACAAGGAATGTGATCGCTGGAATGCCTTCACTAGAGAAGATTCTGTGTTTGTTTTTATACTGACTAATGAAAGCCTCCTATCATACTGTTATTCTAAGGGCATTTCTAAAATATCCACATCATCTTTAAGTAAGCTTTTTTTTTTTTTTTTCTTCTCCCCTCAAAGGTATTAAAACAAAACTGGGAAAAAAAATAATAATAAAAAAAAAGCAAAACCAAGCAAACACAGAAATCGATATGGAACGTGTTAGGTGCAAAACAGAAGGAGACAGCTTCCTTCAATCCCTACCAACCCTGCGCTCAGGGGGTGCCCCTGCAACCAACTGTGGCACCCATAGGATTTGTCCTTCCCCAACAAACTGGGGATCCCTTCCAACCTGGGCCATTCTGTGATTCTGTGGGGGCGGTGGGTGCCTCTGTCAGCTGTGAGCAGGGTGCTCCCAGTGCTCCCAGTGCCCACAGTGCCTGCACAGCCACCCCCTGCCCCTCAGGGCCCTGTTCTTCGTAAGCAAAGAGAGCTCCAGAATGGAGAGCACTGCGGATTTCTTTCTTTATTTTAAAGGGGAAGATTTAGGCACAGACAAGAATGGCAAGCACGCGGAGTGCAGCCTGCATCCCTCCGCTCCTCCGGCCTCAAAGGGAAGGAATAGATGACTTCAACACATGGCGGGGGTTAAAAAATACGAAGAAAATTTCTTAAGCTTCACTCCCTGCTATCAACAGTTTGGAATTTACACTGGTGCTTTACATCATTACCCCAGTCGTTCACAGCTTTTTAAGGCCGTAATGCAAACCAGATGCGGGCAGGACAGCAGGGCAGCGCTGCAGCGCGGCTCCCACTGCTCTTCCTGCGCTGGGGGCTCTCCAGAAGCAGCAGGCTGCTTAAAAAAATACCTGGCCCAAATTGAGCATTTGCTTGACATGATGGAAAAGTGAGTGCTATTTTCTGTTATATTGCCCCTATTCTACATCGACAAGAATTTATTTTTTTTTTTTTTTTTTTTTTTTGCTGTTCCCAACTGATTTCACAGTAGTGAACTCCGTTTATGAATTATCTGACACATTTCTTGCAATTCTTCTGACAACAGTGCTCAGTGGAAATTTCAAGGCACCTCTCTTCTGACAAGTAGAAATATCAATATTTGAATAAATTGTGGATTTTAAACTTCTCACTCTGATGCACCACAGCAAGGAAGACTGAATTTTTCTTTTGCTGGGTCTAATCCCCTTGAGCCTAAAGGAAGAAATCTGTATGCAGCGTTTCATTACAAGAAAGCTGTACTGAGTGACATTTGAAGCACACATCTAAGTCGACCTGATGAAGTTTACTTCCTTCAAACAACAAATAGCAGCTTTGTATTATTTCCCCTTCTTGGGGGAAAAAAAGCAAAAGCATGATGTCTGAGCAAAAAGCCGAAATGTTGATTCACAAATTGACAGGCCAATCTTTAAACAAATGTGTTTCTTGGGGGAAAAATGCAGCTTTGTTCAAGCTGAGCATTTTTCTTGTGCCTGACAGAAGCATTCCGGGGCTGATTAGAAGGAACTTGTTAGGGCTCTGTCTCAGACACTCTGACTCCACTTTTTAACAAGCATGCAAAGAAAACAACATAAAGATAACAAAACATTGCCATTACCATCTATGGGCTCTGTTTTGGCTTTTTTTTTTTTTTTTTTACCACTCAGCTCGGAAGCATTTCCCCACTCACCCCGCACACGGCGGTACGGGATGGCAGCTGTAGGGTTCAAGGCCCCGTGCAGAGCTCAGGGGCTGTGGGAGGGCCCTGGCACCATGCAGACATCACTCATCCCAGGCCCCTCGCACCCTCCTTGAAGGGTCCGCCTCATCCTCACCCAGCCTGAAGGACACCGCTGGGCATCTGTCCTTGCTGACATCACCCACAGAGGGCTTCTCTCACTCTGGCTGAAGTACGCTGGGAAACTCTCCAAAGCAGAGACATCTACCTTCCACCACATCCAAGGGCTGTGGGCCAGGGATTCTGTATGTCCAAAGAGCCAACGGATGCCATCGCCCAGGTTACAAAGAGCTGTGCAACACCGATGCACTGGCAAACCCTCTCCCATACAAAGCATACCTCTACAGCTCTTAGCATGCAAACTGAAATAAAGCAAAAGGCAGCAAATATGAAAAACTGATGAAAAACATTTCCAGGCTGGATGTGGCTCTGGGCAGCCTGGTCTGCTGGTTGGCGACCCTGCACATAGCAGGGGGTTGAAACTAGATGAGCATTGTGGTCCTTTCCAACTCAGGTCATTCCATGATTCTATGGTATGATTCTATGATTTTTCCCCTGCATGATTCTTGATAGCGATCAGACCTGTTGGCTGAAAACACCTGGAGGACATGGAAGTTCCACATTCACTCAAGTGAAAACGTGTAGACAGACAGTTAAGAGGTCAGGCCTCAGAAAGTACTTGAATCCCGAATATTTCACTGCACGATTTGCTACCTAGTTCTTATTGGTGGAAGTAAGAAATCAATTCGGAACATTTCCCACTGGAAGCCAAGAGTTTGGAGGGATGCTGAAATGAGCTATGACAGCAGATAGAATTACCAAACAGAATCATGTGGCCCTAATCTCTGTGTGTGCAGCTGGGGAGAACTGCATCCCGCAGTGACCCTCTGGCCCTGGATGGCTGCAGAGCACAGGGGCACCAGGGCTGGGTTTGGACCCAGGGCTGGGAGCAGGATCAGGCCCTGGCACACAGACCTGCCATGGCACAAACCAACACGGGCAGGGCTGAGGCCGTGTCTATGGGCACTGGTGGCGAGTGGAAAGCCAAAGACAAAAATCTAAGAGTTTGGTTTTGAAGGAGCATCTCAGGGGCACCCTGGGCTGCAGGAAGACTCGGGGGACGTGGTGGGTGAGTCAGTCATGCTGTGGGCTCCGGGGGCACCAGCCTGCCCTAATGAGGCTGCGAGCAATAACGAGCGCGACCAAATGGCAGCTCTGTGCTGACACCTCTCCTCCTGTCGTCTGAAGCCCTCCCGTTAAACTGAAATATTTGTGGTGATACGGCGAGCTATAAAAACAGGGTTTAGCTGTTAAAAAAAAAAAATCAGCTCGTGACTTCTGCCTGAAAATTGGCATAAGCATTTCTTGGTGGACCGGGTCAGATACACTGGTGCCACTGTAAATGAAAAATTATGCTTAGGGGAATTTCTCATTACGTCAAATACACTTGCACTCCACTCAGCAGACCTCAGGCTTCTTCTCTTGTTCAGTCCCTCCAGTGGCACGGGGCCAGCCTGACACTGATCTATCTCTGCAGATGGGAGATAATCTTTAACAACAAACCTAAAACCCTCAACTGGTGTGAGGTTTGGGTTTGGGTTTTTTTTCTTTTTTCTTTTTTCTTTTTTTTTTTTTTTTTTTTGAGTTTTTAAATGGAAACACAAACCAGTACCTGTGTGCCATATGGAGCAAAAAATCTCAAAGCTCTTGGATTTGTTAGGCTATCATCCATTGATTTTTTATTTTCACTGTCATATAGCTCATATGATCTTATCCACTTGTACAGTTCTGTTGAATGAGGGCTGACAAACCACTGATATTTTGCACGGGGCTCCGTTCTTTTCAGGAATACTCTCTTGAATGCCTCCAATAACTTTAAGTTAGGGTAAAACATTTAGAGCATTCTGTTTGACATCTGTGCCATCTATCAGCCCGCAGACTTTTTCGGTGTCATTTTGCCAGATTTCCACAAAGATTTATGTTACTGAAGAACGTTGTTGGTTCAGAGCTAACCATTTAGGTACACCAAATTATAAAGACAGTACAACTAGTCACATTCTTTTGCTTTCCTCACATCTTCACATTGCATATTTTCACTCTTTTCTTTTGCATCTTCCTTTTTCACTTCCTTACACACCCCAAAGACAGGGAAAAAAGCTTTCCTGCACACTTGATAGGAATGGGTACCAGTTCCTCTAAAGCAACCTGTCACAGAAAACCTCTCATCCACTCTGCATCCTTCCCTGAGAAAAGCAGTGCCCATTCAGCCCCCTGGAGCCAACTCAGAAGTCGCAGATTGCATCCAAGAAAGCAGATAAACAGAGCTGCCTTACCTAGCACATTAACATCAGTATTGTTTTCTGACTGAAGTTACATATGCTTATAGAGATGTGTTTTTAAAGTGCAAAAATTTGCTTGGATGAAAAAAAAAAAAAAAAGATAATTGAAGTCAGAAATGGGGCTTTTTCCTCTCAGCCTTGTGAAAGACAGTAAAACTAGTGTAAAATCAGTGTAACTTAATTGACTTTCCAATGCTAATTTATGCTAATGGAGGTTCTGGTCCATAGTTTTCACCTGGGAACTCAATAGCAATGAGTGATGGCTCCAATTAGTCATTATAATTGTGAGTTGCTAAAGCTAATATTAGTAGAACTGTATGACATTCTGGGTATCTCCCCAAACTTTTCTGATAATAAGTCTTGTTCCACACAGCTGGATCATATTTAGCTGCAAATGCATCTCAGCTGGTTTCTGAGTCTTTTGGGTTATCCTGAGGCAGCCTCCCTCATCAGAAAATACTGCTGAGCACCCACTTGTCCCAGCCCCAAGATAAGTGCAACCCAACAGATGTTTGATGGCTGCTCCTTCCCGAAGGTAAGTATTTAACATCCAGGCAAGGTGGCTACTTGGATGTTTTATTTGATGAGCTATGCTTTGGATAACTGATATGGGCCATGTGATTTCAATTACAGCCTGCAGAAATTCAGCTGCTATTTCTCTGTATGTTTTTATTTGGGCATGAACAGTGATGTTTGTTGTACTAGGTAGAGCTGAGACTCATAGTGCTTTACAGTAAGGTTTTTAGGACAATTGTAGAGTCTCGGTGACAATGTCAAGTATATTAAACAAAATCAAATACAATACATTTTTACCTATTGATTAAGTTGATATGAAAATCTGCATTGTCCATAAAAGTTCTGCTGTGGTGAGAGTATCAAATTAAAAGTACACAAATGTATTTGTAAGACCCCGTGTAACAGATGGATAAGTCCATAGCTAAGTAAGTAACAGGTGGAAAAGCTGGCACCAAACGTGAGGCAGGATTCCTGGGATAGATAGAAGTATCTTGATATCTATGTGACTCAGCAGCGGAGAAGCCGATAACAGTTTGATGACAGGGATGAGAAGTAATTTGCAACTTCAGATTCTCAGTGCTGAGATGAATAGGATAGTTCCTGCTTCTCAGTGCTACCAATGGGATGCCTGCATGCTGGGGCAGACACGGCCACACTCGTTTCTGCATGGGTGGTGTTTGGATTCTGTTTTCACGCCTGGCATGAAAAAAGGTCCAAACCTATCACCCAGTGATGACTTCTTTTTTAATTAGAATTAAGTCTTGGCCTAATTTTAAAGGAGGCTTCTTTGGAAAGGTACTCTTTGCAGTGAGTTCTGTGGTCTCAGCCTAGAAAAACTTGTTTTGCTTTGATGTAAATGGATGGACAATGTGTGAAACGTATGTATTGACTGCGTGCATTTTTGTACATAGTGCTCAGCATTACCACCACCCATTGATGAAAACAGCAATTCTTGCTAATGGAATAGGGATTTGCCCCACAGTGGACAAAATAGGGGTTAATTTAGTCCTCTACAAAAGACTGCAAAGAGAGCACGTTACTTCAAATTACTATGGTTTTCAAGCCATCATTTCCACAGGTAGTAGTAGGCTGTCACTCTGAGGTACCCCCATGAGTTAGTCACCTTCAACAGTACTACCCTATCCAGGGAGTTCAGTTAAAGTACACAGAGTGAAAAGGAGAGAATAAGCTTTAGCTCATGCAAAGCAATTTGCAGGCTTTTTAAATTGAAGCTGCGGCAAATTGAGCTTCTCTGGTGGGCAGAAGAAAGACTGCATGAAGGAGGGACTGTGATCCATGAGCTCAGCACTTGTCCTCACCGTTGTTTCGCATTGAACAATGTGCAGCCAGCAGCTCGGGCTGTGTTTGCAATGAACTCAACCATTTGGCAGCTGGGTGTGAGCAGCCAAAACCCAAACTGGATGTAAGACTCCCCACTCTGAAGTCACATACCGATGTTGCTGACATCATGCTGCCTTCGTTGCTACATTCACTCCTTGCCAATTGCATCACACAAAGACATTTTTTTTGCCCTTCAGAGGGAATTGCATACAATCTTCTCAACTGGTTTTGTCTCACTCTCTTTCAAATTGAGGATTTTGTTCTCCATCTGTGACGAAGTTCTATAAAGGACTTACGAAGAGCATCTCCTCTCCTAAATTAGAGTCTCTTTTTGTTGAAGAAAAAATCTGAAGCTAAAACTTAATGAGAGGGCCCAGAGTAATCAATCGTGTTTAGACACAGAAGCTAATACTAGCTGAAGAACAGATCTTTCCAAGAAAATACCTGTTAATGTGAGTCAGAAACCAAGGGCTGGGGCGGGCATCACACCATATGGCCCTCAAGAAAGAGTAGCCTATATTGGTTTGAAAAGATGTATTAGTGCAAAGAATAAAATAATACTAAAATATAAGTAACAGAAATCATGATATTAGTTATTTCAATGGATGTGTTGTTTTACAGGGCAGAAGAAGACAGCACAGGGCATGCATTATATATGTAATTTATTTACAGGTTATTATGTAGATGGATTTTTGTAAAGGAATGAAAGAAATAGATTTTCTTCTCAGAGCACTGTTTTGTAAACAGTTGCACTGGCTTTTGGAAAAAAAACTTAATAGGAGGATGCTCAGGGTTCTCCGTATTAAGGGGCACTCTGAAATTACCTAAGGCTTTCTCCAGGGTTGTTCCATTATGTCAGAAGTATTTATATTGCCAGAAAGCTGTAAGTCAACTGCGGAAAATGTAGCAATGAAATTCTTCGAGAAAGGACAAGAAAAAATGACAAAATAAAGAGGAACAATAGTAGGCATCTGCCACAAACCACTTGATTTGGAGGAGAACAAGAATGTTCCATTTCGCAGCACACTGTAATTGCAGAAGACTGTTAACCACTGTAACATCTGCAGAAGAAGAGGTACAGCTAAGTGTTAAGATTCTTCGTTTTTATAGAGGATAATTTTATGTTGCTCGAAATAAAGATTTAATTTTTGCCCGCAAGGACTTTGTCCCTGGAAAGCATTAACGAGAAGAAAAAGAAAGGTTCTATTCTTAGCTTATTTTGGCAACTAATCCAATTAGCAACAGTAGTTGATTGGATAGCCATCCAGCTGAAATGAACTTGCCTATAAATCTTATCTTTTAATAACTTCAGCAACTTCCTAGCGTTTATTTTCTCCCATCTCTTTTAGAATTCATGGTTTCTTGGTTACCTCTGAATATTTGGGACCCTCTCCTCTCCTTTCCTTTCCAACATGTCTGCTGCCATTTTGTGGCATTGGTGTCACCTTCTCTTTGGAGCAGGGTACTTAGCGTGGCATCCCTTCAGCCTGGGACCTTCTGATGGGACCCACTCCTAGTTATCATTTCTTGCTCCCCTTCCAGTTCTCTCTTCACTCAATACAACATTGTTCCCTCTTTGCTTCTTCTCATCCCCCATCCTTCAGCTACCTGTGTCCATTATGCTATTGCCTAAGTCCAGGATGCTTTTCTCTCCTTCTTCCTTTCCAACTTTGTGAAAAACAATTATTTTCAATGTTGACCCTTCCCTATAGGGTGTCTACTTGCAGTGCATTCCTTCCCACCTCTCCTGAACACTCAGACTGAACAACAAGGGGTCAGGGCAGTTTTTCTTCAACAGGCTCTCGACTAGGGAGAAGTTAATTAATTAGCAGAGAGAGCTTCTCTGGGAGTAAGAGCAGGAGTGTGCGTTCCCTCTAGGCTTCCTGCTCTGTGATTTAGACAGGCTGCAACATTTCACACCCTTATCATTCCTCTGCCGCAAACAAGTGTTTGGTAAATTTTAGGGATCCTTTTCTTTAGTAGCGGTCCACAGCTGAATTTGATACGGTCTCTACAGTGGTTTTAAATGTTTCAAGGCTGATGATATCTCACAGGCATAGGAAAATCAAATCCAAGTTTTTGGAAGGAAAGCTGAAAGATGCATAAAGGACCTTATTTTACACCATTACCGTCTGGCATTAGATACTCTGATCACAAAATGACATTTTTTACCAGGCCATTCCTCCTATAGTAGAAATGCAAGATTAATTAAAGGTTTTTTTTAATCAGCCCCCTTAATAGCTTGTTGATAATGTTAAAAACTGGGAAAAGGAGAAGTAGGAATCTCCAAAGAAAAATGGTTATGGTAGTTAGCTACTCTTTCAATAATACTTTTGAATGTACCTCTATTCAGGTCTACTCAAGCCAAGTTTTTTATTGGTAATATTCATACTAATTCTGCTTGATTCATTGTTTAGCACCTGATTTGTCACCCCAGACTATGGTTTGTGCATCTTGCTCCAAGTGAAGTCAATGGCAGCTGCATTTCGGACACATCACGTGCTGCATACTGACGCCATGAAGAGTGGGACCCCAGGCATCTCCTGTGCGTCACTTACAGGTACACTTACAGACACACTTAGCTACTCGGCTCCTCTCCTGTATAACTACTGATAGAACCAGGGGGAATGGCCTTGAGCTGCTCCAGGGGAGGTTCAGGTTGGATGCTAGGAAATACTGCTTCTCCAAGACTGGTCAGGCACTGGAATGGGCTGCACGGGGAGGGCTGGAGTCACCGACCCTGGAGGTGTTCAAGGAACATTTACACAGATTTAGGGACATGGTTAGATGGGAAATTTTGGTGGTAGGTGGGTGGTTGGATGAATGATCTTGGAGGTCTTTTCCAACCTTGGTGATTCTGTGATTTCTCCCTGCTTCAGCTCCACGTTTGTAAACATAACGAGTGTCATGTGACAGGGACATTGGAGAAGGAAATCACTGTTGCAGCCCTTGCAGCAGTGAAGAGCTCAGCAAGACAGGCAGATCATGAGGAAAGTTTGGACTTTTTTTGTGACAGGACTTGAGTAGGCTTTAATAACTTGGGCGTAAGGGACCACACACTGAACGATAAAGGAAAAAAATACTGAACAGTGTTCAGTGCTATTCAGTACTGCATGAGGCAGGGGTTGTGGGGGGAAGCCTTGCTTCTGCTTATATAACCAAACCAATATCCTGACCCCCAAACATGGGGAGTCCATGCAAAGTTTGCAGAGCAACCTCCATCAGAGCATTTTTGGTTTACTTTTGATTGTTTGCCTTCACAGCCTTAAAAACACTCTTTTAATATAATTGTTTATGTGATAAGAAGTGGAGGAAGAAACTAGGCCCATTAATAAATGAGGAAAAGAATAAAATTAATGACAATTCAGAAATAACTAGAACTGATTCTACACTGGGGAGCTGCCCCAGTTCCAGCCCTCAGTGGCCAGTCACCAGCACAGCACCAGCAGCACAAATCCACAGCACAAATAAGGAGCGCTGCTGCAAGTAGTCCAAGGTGCACCAAGATGTCAATTTTCTTAATTTCTGTTTTGACTTTGCCTAAACTCCTGTTCTGGGCAATAGGTTGTACTGGTGCCAAACAGTGCCTGAAATTCCCACTGAGAACGTTGAACGCACCTTAAAAAATGAGGAAAATTCTGCTTTTTGCAGTAGGAAAATTATTTAGATGGTAAGAACGGTACACATATGCAGCTATTAAAAAGTAATGTATACAGATTGGCAGCTATGGATATGCATACCATGTGCTTGTTTAATAAAACTGAATGTGCAGCTGATATGGAAGCTGTTTTGGAAGTAAAAACATGTAGTGATGGTAGGGAAATTAGAGGCAGATAAGGAAGTTGACTCTTGATGAAGGCTTAAAACGTCTAAACAGGTATTTGTCTCACAGACACACTGAAGGTGGATGCAGGGGAGGAAGTAGAATGCACCCCAGGTCCCTCCCTCTCTCTGAAGCAGCCCTCTGCCTGACCTCCCATCCTGCAGCAATGCAGCACTACTGCTCCCATTCACTATCAGAACATGTACCCATCTGCTGCCAGAACACGTGTCCACAACCACTGCTTCCGATCAAACTACCCTTTCTTACAACATAGGAATAATGAGGAAGCCAGTATTCTTTCTTGGCATATTTTTAGGCATTGATCTGCACCTTGTTATAACCGTAGTGAGACAAATAAGGGGAGACAACTGAAAGAAAGCAAATCGATGTTTTTGCAGTTTACATCGAGGAGAAGGGATTTTCATATCTTACACGTGAGGAAGAATGTGAGACTCTGCCCTTAAAATGTGCACAAGCCGACAGCGATGGTTGGCAGTGCTGGTGCAGCTGACAGACCAAAGAGGTGAGGCTCGCACCTGGTAAGATGAAATAAGATCGGTAAATTGTAAATGCCTTGAATGCAAGGGGAGCCATTTGTATTTAATGCAATGGGCAGGATGGAGTCTTACGGCGAGAACAACGGGGAGGGGAAGGTTTTGGTCTTTTGAAGCAGAAGGAGGAAAGGATGAGAACGAGAAAGGGAGGCTGCTGAAAGCATAAGATCCAGGATAAGAATTCTCCCTTTCAATGAAAGAAAAAAATGAAAGGAAACTCGTATTATGGAAGAAGAATTTGTCTGCAGCTTGAAAGTGATGTCCTCAAAGACAGCTCCTGCGCTGTGTCAGGGTGACAGAGATCAGGTGCGCAGCACCCTCTGAAACTGTGGAACAGTTTGAAACTGATGTTAACTTTTGCTCACATTTAGTTCAAGCTCACTGCAAACCTTCTGAAAGAGGGATTCAAAGGAGAGGCTGTGCTACAGGTCTGCAGAGAAAAACAAGTCGGGAGACGAGTGACAGAGCTGTAAATCACTTCACAAGCGGATAGTTGTAGCTCTTGGGTGAAAGAGACCACATAAAAACAGGCCCGACACCAAACAGAGCTTTATGAACAGGAAGGAAGACAAAAGAAAGGAATCAGCTTGGCACAGAAGGCAAAATGACAAAAACTGAGGAAGGAAAAGATCTCAGGGAAGCGTGTGGCTGACCATGACAGCACTGGGAAGCACTCCGATGCTCACGGTGACAGAAAGTCACTGCTAACAGGTTAGGGGTGGAACAAAGGCAGCGGAAAGGAGAAGGATGGGAAGGAATGGATGACAAAAGGCTGAAGCACAGGCATGCTGGGTAAGAAAGGAGGGGAAGAAAAGAGAGAATGAAGTTGAACGTTGCATCCATCCAAAAGAAATGGAAAAGAAAAACAGTAAGTACAAGAAAATAAATGTCAGGAGTAGATAAATAGATAACCCCCAGCTTCAGCAACCCTGAAGGAATAGGACTAAGAGGAGCAGATCTAGGTACCCCAATGTACACTTTTTTCTTCCCTCCAGCACTACTGCAGTTGTTGTACTATTAGCAGTGTAATTTCTTATGATACTTAGAATTCTATAATGTAGTGAAATGTGATTTTGGGACTGAGTTGAATACTGAGATATCTAATTGCCATGTACTTAGGCTGAGAATAATAGTAACCAGAATATTGCTGTGCCGAATATTCCTTCTTTCAGAAAGCAGGACGCAGAGCTTTGCGGCCCCATTTTGTGCTGCCCATCTCCCTGGGAGGGCAACTCAATCCCTTGCCTTTGGAAAATCACTCTTTTAAGATCATAGAATCAGGGAATGGCCTGGGTTGAAAAGGACCACAATGATCATCTAGTTTCAACCCCCTGCTATATGCAGAGTTACCAATCACCAGACCTGGCTGCCTAGAGCCACATCCAGCCTGGCCTTGGATGCAAAAGGGATTTTAAGGTACTTATTTGTCACATCCTGGGTTTACATCTATAGCAGGAAAGATCTGAAACTTCCTATGACACACAGCAATAATGTCACTGAATAAAAAGTAGGAGCTCACATAGAAATAGACTTGTGCCCCACTCTGCATTACATCCTTCCGTTTACACATATATTACAACGCTAAAAGAAAGAAAATGCCTCTTTGGTAGCATTGCCCCGCACTGCCCTGACTTCCATGCGCACCACCCTGGTGACTTTGCTCTTGGTACCCAAGTGGGACCTGAGAGGTGTGATTCAAAGCACAGCCAGTGCACAGAACAACTTCCAGCCTGCAAGTCACCACACACCGCCACCACGCCATGCTGCCCACTGGTGAGCAATAGCTCAAGCCTGGGGAGCAATTAGTATGAGCTCACCCATCCCAGCGTCCACCTATAACCGAGACAACGCGCTGACACGTTTAGGCTGGCTTTTTTTTTTTTTTTTTTTTTCAATTTCAGTATGTTCAGTGTACCAATAATGCTCTGATGCATTTCACTCTTGACTGGATACAGTGAGATTGCTAATCAGGATTACTTGATTCAGTCAACACTGATTTCAATAAAAAGACAAAAAAAATTATCATAAATATAGAGAAAGTGCTGGCGGCAGTGACAGGTGATTAAAATCTCATTCACTTGGAATCAGCCTGATTCATGGTAGCCGAATAGAGGAAGTCTTCATATCAGCAGCAGATGATTATTATCTCACTCACTCCAAGTCACTTCTGATTGCACATGCACACACAAATTGGCACAAAGTAGATTCATGAACAACAAATCATCATGCAGGGGTCTGACCTCCTTAAAATGAGGCTTTGTATAATAATTCTTCAGAAACGAGCAGATATAGGGTGGATAATGCTAATTTACGGAGTAAGCGCAAGCAAGCAAGCTGGCATTAAACATTCAGCATGGAGAGGAAGTAAGTGGATGACAATAAATTCTCAGTATTAAGCTGAAATACTTAAGATTAATTGATTTTAAGTGCTATTTTCAGCTGTTTAAAAACAATTCCAATAATGAAAACAAAGGAAGATTTCAAAGTCTTACGTCAAAGAAACAGTACAAGACTCAAATTCCAGGACCTCCCTCTGGGTGCTCCTGAACATTGTGTTTGGTTTCAAAAAGTGAAACTTCTCTGAAATGTGGACTTTCAGTGATACCGGCCTGGCTATAGTTACAATGCACTTAACACAGTGGTAGATAAACTCAGTGAAGCCATACGCTTCTATCTGTGGATTTCAGAACTCAGGACTGCCAGCCCTGCTTCCACAGCATGAAACACACCTCGAGGAGCAGTACTGCACCACCCATGCACCGAGTGCTGTGGATAACAATGTATGAAATAGGAAATAGCCATGCTAAGGTTGGAGCTCTTTTCTTCGGAAGACACAAACAATGAACGCTCTCACACTTTCCTACAGAACTCAAGTCATGCAGGTAAGCAAAAAATCATCTTAAAGATAGGCCCAATTTATTGTGCAAAGCAATATAATCTCTTGCCATCATTAATTGAGGATAATTGTAGATAAGTATCTCCTATCTGCTCATGCAAAGCACCTGTAAAATATCCAAAAGTAGTGAATTAATACTGTGCACAATGAGTTAGTTAATACGCTATCCACTGCCTCTATGCAATGCAGAGTGGCCTATCGCAGCCACTCAACGGAAGCAAGCGTTGGACAGAAAAGCTTATGCAGAATGAAATCAAACAATTACGTGTTTTACTGCTAGTTTGAAAGATTTTTTTAGATTGACAGTGCAATCAAACACAGTAGCAGTGCCAATGTCAAAGTGCAAGTCAATATCTTAGTTAGACGTTGTCTAATAGAAATGAGTAACAGCAGCTGAAGGTGAAGGAAGACTCACTTGAATCCAAGGATCTGGATTGTGTTCCAAGCAATTAAAGACTGTTGAATCAATGGGGGAGAAAGCAGGCAAGACGTTATTTAGTACGGCCATGGCTCATAAAATCAACCTGTTGAAGGATGGAGAAAGGGAGAACTTTGGGGTGGTAACCAGTAAAAGCCCATTTTGGTCATCTGGATCGTGTCAGGCTGACAGAGAATGAAGCTGGGGAGTGAAGGAAGTGACCCAGTAGTCCTAACACTGAGAAGAGATAATGCTCAATTCCCTGCAGTGTCTGCATCTGATAACCCAATTATCCCCAGTCTATTTTTTCAAAGTCTCTTTGAACCTGTGACCCACCACAAACAAAATGTATTTGTGTTGTTCTTAACTGCTAAACTCTGAAACAACAAAGGACTTGTGGAACGGTTGCCAACCCACATATTTCTTCAAGTTCTACAACAATTACATTTAAATCAACTCTGCGCGTTATTTCTAAACGTGGTATTTTTTAATCTGAAATGAGTTGAATGGCGAAAGTAATTAAAACGCACTGTTTAGTATTAAAAGCCTTCTTAGTCAGCCAGGAGAAATAGGCAGAGCCAGGAAAAACTCTGCTGGAGTGTTTAACGGGAGTTAAAAGTGACACTGTTTACTATTGCACAGCAAATGTCAATTCAGCTGATCTTTTTGTCTATTAAATGGCACTTTTATTTTGGACAAACGCATCTGCTTCACTAACTCCTTCTGGGGGAATTTATTCCCATCATATGCAGACTTTTTTCAAAGCCCCTTTGTTTTGCAAGTGGTATTTTCTGCCAGGAGAAAGGAGCTTCAGCCTCTCACTTAAAAGCTGTGCTTCTCAGAGTCTGCTGTGACTGCAGCTATTAACACAAAACTTGACTCGATGCTATGTTTATTCATCTATGTTTGTATTACTTACATTATATCTTCCTTAAATGTAAGCAAGCTTGTCTATGCTGTTGTGTGCAGTATGCTGTCATCTGGAGAAATGAGCCAGTATACATATCAGAGAGCAGAACTTATACCTGCAGATCATTAGGGCTGCACTTATTTGGGGGCTCAACTGACGTCATGCCAAAACAGAAGCATCTTTTCACAATCAGAACCCAGGAGAGTTAAGTAATCTGCAAATTATACTGCAGGAATCATAGGTAATCAGTATGCCAGTTTATCACAACAGGGCAAATGAGGGGAGAGTTATTTTTGCTGACAAGAACCTCTCCTGCAATCCCAGAGATACGCGATGAAAAATGAAAGATGAAACCAACGTTGCATCGTGGCTTAGTGTGCAAAGAGCTGTGGCACAAAGGCAAAGGGAGACACCCACCACCGCCAGCTCCCAGGTCAAAATTATTCTGAAGTTTAAATGGTAAAGAGATATTTTAACGCTGGCTGGGCATTGGTATCTCTTACTGTAATTTATGTTAAAATATATGTATACACGACTGTACTTTGTTTAAATCAACGCATATGCATCGAATGACCTGCATAAACATACTAGCACACAAAATAAAATGTTATATTACCTTCAGAAGCCGGTTCAATTGTTAATTCTGCCATATGTTCAAGCATATTCTGTTACATTACTGTCTCTAGAAAAGCCAGCGGAATAGGATGGAATGTGTGAAAACATGCATGCTGTGCCAGTAAGTAGTTATTTTATGTTTGTAATTTTAGTTTTACTGACTTTGGGCCTAATCCAGTAGGGAGAGCCACAGCGACGCAGACTCGCGTTCCTAACGAGAGCCCTGCTGCAGCACTTGGGGTTCGTGGGCTGTGGCCCTGGGGAGCAGGGCCAGCTCATCCTGCCACCGCAGCACCTCCACGCACAGCTCCCCGGGTGGGCCTCAGACCCCCCTCACCTTCTGACCCCCAGCTCTGTCCTGCAGGGACAGTACCCGGCAAGGAAAGCCAGGAGAGAGGGGATGAGAAAGGCAACACCTTCAACAGCGATGTTAACATAGAATAAAACTGTGTAGCTGCTCTGATAGAGTTTGTGAAGATGCATGCAATCTCAATTCCTCTGGGTACCGTGGGCTGGCATGGCAGATGGTAACACCCACATTGACACCTCCACCGTGGGCGAGAGGAGCCCCTTCCCCCAGCCAGCTGCTGGGAGAGGAGGGACCTCCTGCATCCCTGCATCGGGCCATGGAGTCATAGGATCACAGAACCATTCAGGCTGAAAAAGTTCTCTGAGATCCCCCACCCACCCTGCCATGCCCACTGCCCACATCCCTCGGTGCCACATCCTGGCAGGTCTGAACACCTCCAGGGATGGGGACTCCCCCATCCTGGGCAACCTGTCCTTGCCCCAGGCCGGTCCATATCTCCTCCTGCAGCAACCAAACCCCGCTCTCCCTTTCCAGGAAAGTGATTCCCGAATACTTTAATCCAATAAAAACTCAGGAGGGATTGAGAAGAATCATACATTTCGCTGCTCAGGAGCAGGGGGCTGTCCCTCGATCATGTTTGCACATTTACAAGAGGCTCTCCAACTGTTTGAAGACACAAGGTAATTAATTTTGCTTTCCCTGGTTCCATATGCCAGGAAGCAGATCTGCACGGGAAGGACAGCAGGGAGAAGCCGCTCGGAACCGCCCCGCAGCCCCATGGCAAAGCAGTGGAAGTCACACTTAGATCACTTCCCGGACTGCCGAAAAACAGCAGGCACGAAAGCAAAACAGCAGGTTATGAGACAGAGCAGTGATTGAGAGCGTGATGTCCCAATCCCTCCTCTCTTCTGCTGGGCTCTGGTCAAGCACAACTGCTGACTGCTCACATTTCTGTACCCTTAGCACTAAAAAATTAATACGAGCAGTATGGAGACGACTGTTTTCACAGTTGCATTTATTTTTCTGCCCATCAAATTCCGGTCCTGGAACTGTGTGTACGTAAGCACACCGGGCTCGCATGCGTGCAGAGTGACATCATGCACGTCCCAGGCTGTCACTTGCTGGCGTACAGATGACCCAGAGCTTCTGGCAGTGAGCAAGCTACAGCACAGAGAGCTGAAATCTCCATGGAGCTGCACGGCTCCTGCCATGGCTGCTGCAGCACACGCAGCTGCATCTGAGAAACGTTAATGATGTGCTCCAATACATTAATGCCTGCGTTCCCCCATCATGTGTTCTTATTCTACTTGCAAGTCCCACCTCAGTTTGGGGAACGGAGGGTCCAGCCACTCCGTTTTCCAAGAGGAATGTATTCCACGGTAGTTCTGGGAGTTGTTCTGTGTTTGCTTGTGAAATTAAGCTTGCTTTTCAGACTGAAATATTCTTTGGGCTTTCAGAGTAAATTCAGCTCTGCCTGATTTAAAGGTGTATTTAATTAGTATTTATTTATTGCACGTAAGCGTTTTCCCCCCCCTACACTGAAAGGCACCCTGGG
>JAOWBP010003659.1:30774847-30782762 GCA_028571105.1 Tragopan temminckii
GCATTCCTGACAATCCACACAATACCAAGACCAATTCAATTTTATTGGTTGTTATTCAAAATAAAGGGCACTCACATCTCTCCTTTGTGTATTAATAACCTCGCTCAAACCATAGGATTGTGGGGTTTTGTAGACCGGGGGCTTCCACAGGTCTTGGTGTTTGCTTTATAACTTAGCTGAGCATTCTGAGCGGTTGTGAGCAGGGGGTGCATTGAGGCAACATTTTCAGCAGTGAATTCACCTTTAAAACGAGAGCGCCACGGCCTCACACGCAGATGGGTTCCCTTCTTCCCATGCACAAACGTGAAGGTAAATGGCTTTATCCTGAAAGTCAGACTGGGCTTCTGCCTGAAGAAATCTGCTCAAAAACTCCTTCAACTTCTGCACTATTTTTCATTCTTTATTTTTAGAAACTTTCACAGAGTGCAGCGGGAGCTGTGCATGGAAGCCACTGTTTGCACTGCTGCTTTCCGAAAGCCTGCTTAAACACCGCCCGAGGATTAGGCCAGGTCTCTTTATTTCCTTTCCTATTTCTTTATCATTAAGGCCAAGGAGTTTTTTTAGCAGGCAGAATACCGCTAATCGCTCACCCCAGCCCCCATGGCTTTGTTTCTGTCAAAATAGCTCCTTTCAGCTGCAGCAGAGAGCGAGCTGTCTCGGCAAATGAACTGTTCTTTCTCACCAGATGTGTAACCGTGTTTCGTCTTTCACTAGAGACAAGCTGGAGCCGACTCCTTCCGCTAGCTGGGCCCATGCTACATGTCTTACAACAACACAAATGTAAGCCCCTTCCTTTCCACACATGTTAAACTCATTTCCTAGTGAATTATTGGGAAAACACAACGCTATCCTCACCGCTGTGCTCAGATGATGCAGTTTACTTTATGCACTTCTGGCACCGCGACCACACGATGATTGGCTCCGCGTAATTTTCTGGCTGCGAAACTTTTGCTGAAAGTATCACAGATATTTTATTTTGTTCGATCTGCCTTTAGCCCAGCACGCTGGGATCCGCACACGCGGCAGAGCAAACACGTTCCCCTCCTATGCAACAAATGCTGTTTGCACTCTGGATTCTTTCCATCCCAGAGAAATCAGGAGAGCTCCTTCAGCAACAAAACACAAACCAGAGCGGAGCAGCACTGTTGCGTTTGGCTGAGCCAACTCATCGAGGAACCAGCGAGCTTCCTTCAGCTTCAATCGCTAATGAACCAAAACAGTTAACAGCAAACTCCAATCACTGCATCTCGTAAAATCCCGGGTAACCCTCAGCCCGTAAAACCCCCCAGCTTCAGGTATTTTTTTTTTCAAGCGCAGTTCCATCTTTATTTTAATAGCGGATTAATAATGCCAGCACAGTGTTGTGTTATACATCGCTTTGACCACAAGCATTTTTGTGAGATTTGCTGTGAAGATAAACAAACAAGAGGAGCTTGTGTTCTGGCAGCCTGGCCGAGGTGAATGGTTCTCATTTTCCTGGAGCGCAAGCCCTGGAAGCGCTGCCAAGCGCAGGTTGAGCTCCCCGAGCTCTCCCTTCCTGTAGCCCTGCTTGTCAATCACCTCCTGCTGTCTACGGTGACAATTCCCATCCTCGAGCCGGGAATTTCCTCCCTCCCCACCCAGGGTCCCTGCGCCCCACCAGTGGTCCCCAATGGCCCCGCAGCACTCAGACCCCTCAGCCCTGCATCATGTGCAGAGCTTTATTAAAGCCATCTCTACCACTTTGCTTCGCAGGTTGTTTTTTTTAATTATCTGCTGTCTGAGGGTAATTATTTACTTCCTGTAAGCTCGCGTACCAGAACTCTGAGTTTGAAAGATTTTTCCATAACCTAATCCAATTCATCAAAGGCATCCTAACCAAATTACAGGCTCTGGCAGTATCTTTGCTTTTCACCTGATAAGGCTGCAGCAGAAGCACGGGATGGTTTGTATCAGGGTACCTCCTGCAGTATAGTTTTTGACAGCTTTGCTCAAATCCCTGCCCCCTCTTTTCCTTTCTCACCAAAGCAGACTATTCCCTTCCTCCCTCCCACAGCAGTCCTGCGATGCCTTTGGCTCCCTGCAAATAATCAAGTATTATACAGGGAGGGGAAAAAAAAAAAGTGTTACAGAAGTCTCCTCCAACACTTTGGGGATTTGCTTGGAACAATGGTTGGAGGATGCTCGGAGCACTCCTCCAGCAGCACAGGTATTTACACAATTTCATTAACCGCGCCTCGCACTCTGATTAAGAGCAGGGATTAAGAGGAGGATGTCAATGGCGTGGCCAAGGCGGCCTGGGGAAAGGAGGGAAGAAAGGAGGAGATGAGGAAGGCACGAAGCGGTGCTCCCAGGGTGCGGTGAGCCCAGCTCTCTGCTCTGCCCTGCTCCTCTGCCACCCCACACCTCGCATTCCGCACTCCCCGGTGTGGAGATACAGCACAGCACGGAGCATCCCCTGCTCCCAGCATCGCCCTCCACCCTGAGCAGCAGCGAGGTGCTCACACCCGAGTGCTGCAGGAGCAGCCGCCCTCCTCTGTCATTAGTGCAAACCCATGGATCTGCCACATCTGCCTAAGGAAAAATACAACGGGCAGTTTCTGGCAGAGACATTTTTTAAGGGAACAGTTGCCTGGGAAAGTTGTCGCTTTATAATGTACTTTGATGCTGGTGGCACCTATAGGACAATGAGAGCAGAAGAGCAGCAGAGGTATGGTAAGGTTTGTTCTTTGGTAGCTGTGCCCACGTCTTAAAGAAATATAAGAATTAAAGGAAGCTGACACCAAACTGCTCTGCTCTCCCTGCGCTGTGCAGCTGAGATGACAAGTTGTCATTTAAGAAGTTAATAAACAGTCACCATTTTGCAGGTTATCCAAATGCTACTGAATAGAAAACCTTGGATCCCTAAATGATGTGTAATTAAAATTATTTTAAAAATCCTCCTTGACAGGCCAGGGCTTAGCCAAAATGTAAATGACATTAAAGAAGACAATGAATTTAATTTTATTTAATGTCCCTTTTTGCAGATCCTCATTTACATAGCATTTTTAACAAAAGCGTTGACCTTATAAATGCTGGCATTTGTACAGCTTCCGCAGAGTTGGATTTAATCACGCTTTCGCAAAGCCATAAGGGAAAAAGCTTTAAGTTCTCTGGTTGGATATGGAGTAGGAATAAAAACATTGGGACTGGTCAAATGTTTATCCTCCTCGCTTCTGAAAACAACCTGACAAGAAGATGTAAAGGTCTGGGGAATAACCCATTGCTGTTTGTAAGGCTGGGTAATAATCATACATAATCGTTTGGAAATATAGCTAATAAAAAATATAATGAGTGTTCAGCAAAATCGGCATTAGGCCCAAATTACATGATATTAATACTTGAACAGGTGCAGAAAGGCGCTTTAAATGAGGTAAATGAATAAAACGTCCCAGAGCACAACTGTGTGCGCTGACAAAAAGTCAATCACATGAATAATTCAGCGCCCGGCACCGCCAGCAAAGGTCGCTCCAGCTGACCTTTGTGACAGGAAGTGAAAGGAAACACTGGTGCCTAAAAAACCCTCCCATCAGTCTGCGGCCACTGCTCCGGCACCGCAGCCAAGGTGCAACCCCGCAGCGTGAGTGGGGTGAGGACCCCGGGCAGAGCCACAGTGGGCACCCAGCGGCCGTGCAGAGGTGCGGGATGTGGGCAGCGATCGCCCCACGCGCAGCCTGAGGTCAGCCCGAAAGTATGCCGGGAGCTGCGGGGCTCGGCAACAGCTGCTGAATATGACAAAACTTCTTATTCCCCCAAACTAAAGCTATTCCAAACTCTGTACGAAAGAAATGGGATAAACAGATGTCTGGCTGCCCGACAGGAAAGTGGGACACACGCGGAATGATAAAGTCTCCAAACCCTGCAGCGCCATGCCAGGTTTGCGAGGAGGGGGCCCTGGCTGCCTGCAGAGGTGCCAGCAGACCAGGGTAGTGGGGGGACCATCTGGAGGAGCAGTGCAGGGCATGCAAGACATGCCATGATGCATGGACAGCCTGTGCTGCACGTGATGGCTGCAAGTCAGCTGCATGCCACTGCTGCATGAGAGCTGCCTGCCTGCCAGCTGCCTGCTACTGGAGAGCTGCCCACTGCTGGATGCAAGTTGCATGCAAGTTGCCTGCAAGCTGCCCACTGCTGCATGGGAGCTGCGTGGGAACTGCATGGAAGCTGCATGAGAGCTCCCTGCCCGCGAGCTGCCCATTGCTGCCTGCAGGCTGCCTACTGCTACTGCTGCCTGCCTGCAAACTGTCTGCAAGCTGCCCGTGAGCTTCTCACTGCTGCCTGCAAGCTGCCTTCCTGCAAGCTGCCCCTGCCGCCTGGGAGCTGCCCCTGCCTGCATGCTGCTCCATGCCCCAAGCTGCCCCATGCCCCACTCCTCCAGCATCGCTCCTCAGCTCTCAACAGTTGGTCACCACGGAGCCAAACAAGGAAAGGAAAAGGCAGGAGGATGTGTCTTCCCAGGAATTTCCATACCTTCCAATAAAATATATCGTGATGGCACGGAGGAATTATTTTAGCACACAGTGTGGTTTTGGTTTAGCAGTTACTGCGGCATCCTGTAATCATTTACAGCCATTGGAATGTATGGGTGAAATAGGATAGATTTATCTGTTCATACTTGTGATATGTAGACAATGGGTGTTCCTAATGAGGAACATCTGCTTTTGTGTTTTCCCAGAAAACATTATTCCACTATGAAAATGATACTCCCATCCTTTTCAGCAACACCGCAAAGAAAATATGGGCCTTTTCCTTTCTTTTATTTGCTTTTCTTTGGGTCAGCCTCATTTCCCAGGGACGCTTTTCCTGCAGCATCTCTTTCCCGACTGCGCTGCACTTTATGGTGGTTTGTTGGTGACTCCGCGCGTTGCTGCACCGTGCGAACAGCCCTGATGTGGCAGAGGACACCTCAACGTGCACAGCAGTGAAAGTGTGCACACTCAGCCACGCTGCGTGAGAAAACCACACTGAGGTAAATTGTTCTCAATGAATTAGAAGGTGGGAGGGCAGGCGGTATCGCCGTTGCAAGGCCTTGGTTTTGTTTTTGCACTCAGATCTTACTGCAGCATTCGCATGTACGCTCACAGAAGTTTATTTAAAATACCTTCACTGCTAGCAAATCATTATTCCCAAGGCGCAAAAAAGGTTGTTGGATATTTTTTTTTTCCTTTTTTCCCCCATTGCGATAAACCATTCCAACTATCAGAGCGACTCCTGGTGTGGGCTGGAACGAATGGGCGCCCATTGATCTCAATTCAGCACTGAGTTATTGGTTTGTATCCCGAGGACAAAAATGCCTTATCTGGTCAGAAGCTGCTAAATGTGTCCAAAGGACAAAAGGATGAAGCGCGCTGTGTCTGATCCTTCCTTGCAGCCAACTACCGGAGCGGTAACACTTCGTATGGGAAAGTGTAAACCGAGCCAGGGGTCTGCTGGGGGAACGCTGCTCTGCGACGCTCAGGAGGAAACACAAACCCGAAACCTAACACCACCAACCCATGTAGGTAACCAACTACCAACGCGCAGAGCCAGCAAACGTGAATTTGGGGACCTGGAAATACACTCCGGTGGTGTCAGAGGACCGATGCCTGCACAGAGCTTTTCCACACGCGTGCCTTCCTTCTGTGTCCGCTGCAGCGCGCTCAGCTGCTGAACACTGCACTCAAGAGTTGCTTTAAAAGCACATGGTGGGACGCAGAGGACCGTCCTGAGCTCCTGCTCAGCCCCGTGTGTGTGCACAGCCCTGCAGCTCTGGCTGCTCTTTGCAAGGCTGCGATACACGCCATCCTCGTAAAAACAAAATCTTGAAAATTCCTAATGTGGAAGGTGATTAAAATTCCTATAAAATTGTCATATCTTTAAATTTAGAAGCACGGCAGATTTTTCATCAATAATTAAGATCTCTAAAGCATTTATGCTAGGCATAAATGGAGTTTCAATCTTCCTTATTCAAATAAACATGATAAACCCATTAACCAAATGTTTTCTGATTTTTTATATCTTCTCATGCTTCTGGAATACCAAACTGTAACGCACTTCTGCTCATTTGGGGGAGGTAGAAAAGCACTGACACTGCACGGCTCGTTCTGGTTTTGTTGGGATCGCCCCTCACAGAACCGACGTAGTTTAACTCACGATGACTCTGGACCATTACTATGTATATATCATTATAATCTCTAATCACCGAAAAATGTTATTTGTGCCACATTTCATCGTGCGAACGGACCATAAACACAAACTCCTTGCAAACCACTCAGTGTAGTTCAATAGGCACGAAATGAGCGCTCCGACCATATCTGTAAATTAGAGCCCGACCGAGCACAGAAGAGCAAAACATCCCTCTCATTTTCCTTCCCGGTTAATTTTCATAGCTTTCCGTTGCATTCACACTTTAATGCGATTCACCACTTACGCCCACAAAAGTCACACATCTCTTGCAAACTCGGAACAATGAGCGCTCCCCTAATCCAATAACGCACTCTGCACCGCTGCCGCTCCTCCACCACACCAACATTCCTCCACTTCCAACTATTTTTCAGCCAACAAAGCAGAAATAAATTCGGCTCGCGAGGCAACAACCCGGCGCTATATGATTTCCATAGCTAAAACACTAAAGGCAAATATAATTCTATTGATTTTTGTAGTCGGAGTTCTATAAAGTGTTGAACTTATTCTCAATTGCCTGACACAATCCCAGAGTGATGGCAACAACTGGTCAGCCCTATTTGATTACTAATAAGAGAGATGTCCCTTCTGTCAGATACCTCACATTCTCCACTAAGCAAACAGCTATTTCAGCTAGTTAAACATTAGCATTGCTCTCCACTGGTGGTGCATATTTCTTTAGGCTTAACTCGCGGAGTTTTCCAGGTTTAATTTTTCAGTCGCTGGACAGCAAAGTTCATGATCAAAAGATAACTTTGTAATGAAAGCTCCTGAAACACGACCTCCTTGCAGACAGACCGGCCCTCTTCTCCCATCCCGGTGTCACACGGATGTGTCTCACTGCCATTTATTACTCTGAGGTACCGATTCCATCATCTACGCTCAATCAGAAATCGACATTTGCTGCTACCACAGCGTTGAAAAAAAAAGAATCGCTTCTCCGCTGCCAAAATATCATCTTTTCCGATTACAATAATGCCAAAGCAGATTGACCTGACACGGGTGGCAAATATTTCTGAAAATGCGTTCTTTTGCGACCAAACAGATAAGAGCAGAGCGAAGGATGCGTACGGTTAATCCCGGTATGTAAATGAACGTCGGGCTACGCAACCGGCATGTGTAATCAGTTTCAATTATGACAACTTTGGTTTATTAGATCCATGTTTGCTATTTGACATGAAATGACGGCCGCAATTGGGAAAAAAAAAAAAATCAGGACGCATCTCCCAACTCACTGATAGAGAATTAAATCCATCGCAACGCCGGGTGACCGTAACAGCACCGCACCGCCCAGCTCTGACCGAGGGCACCGTCAGCGACAGAAATAATGTAAATACGAAATGCTTGTTAACAAATTAGCAAAAAGCGTTTCGTGACACATCCCTGGCTTTAAAGCCCCAAACTCTCTAGGCATAAAGTGCTCCTCGCTGCGAGAGCGGTGGCAGATGAAACCGCTTCCCCTGACAACTCGCGAGCAATTACCGAATCCCCACAGAGCGAGCCGCCAGGTTGCCGAACCAGCCCACCTGTGCGCTCTGACACGGGGGGACAACGCCACGCAACGCGGCCGGCTGCGGGCCGGCAGAGCCGTCCTTACCTGTCAATGATCACGGGGTCGGAGGGGGTCTCGTTTCTGTTGCCACAACTTTTCTTGTCACAGCATCGGCTGCGGAGCAATTGCAAAGAGCGGGTTTAGGGCGAGCTCTGCGCTCGGGGCTCCGGGTGCCGCTGCCGG
>JAOWBP010003659.1:30782862-30792862 GCA_028571105.1 Tragopan temminckii
CTTCCAGTTTGATGGCTCATGACCTCCTTGGCCCCCTTTGTTCCACCACAAAAAAATATTTCACATTATAGAGATACACAACCATTGTGAATCTAGTTATGAGTACAGAAAAATGTTCGGAGGCATTTTTCATCAGTGTTTCATGATAATCAAAATGGTGCATCCACAAAGTTTCTCCCAACACATAGCAAGTACTAGACATAGCCAAGACGTAATCAGAAACTTTATACAAAATAGGCGTCGCTTTTTCCTTATTCTTCAGGACTGAGAAATGTGAAAATATGAGAAAAAATTCAGTCAATAAAATGGAATTGTTCATGAAGAAGTAGGTTGTTTGCATGTAGATTCTTAATAGTTTAAATAAAATCTTTAAACAAAGTCTTTTTTTTTTTTTTTTTTTTTTTTTTTTTTTTTTTTTTTTTTTTTTTTTTTTTTTTTTTTTTTTTTTTTTTTGTAGCATTTCGATTTGTTGCTGATTCTGTTTGAAGACACTGTTTCCATCAGCATGTCTTAATATACTAAACGTGTCCCCTAAGCCCATCCTTGAAGCTTGGCGCTACGGTAGGTAAACAAAATGACTTTACATTGGCGGGACTACAAGCCCGGACATAGCTAAAAGAAAAAGAGAAAAACCGGCTGTTATTGCATGCTGTAGAACAAGGCACGTGTGGCTCGCGGCGGGTGGACATGGAGCATCACATGGGGTGTCCCCATATGGACAGCACAGTGCGGCCCGCTGGCATCCAGCACTGCATGGAGCAGAGGAACGCAGAGGAACACAGCGCCCTTGCACTGTTCCAGAGGAGATCCCAACACTCTTTTGCTGGCAGAGCTTTGTTAGCAGCCAGCCCTGCGGACAGCCCGGCCCAGCAAGCAGAGCCCCGCAAACCTCCGCTTCCTCCCCAGAACCGGAGCCTGAGCAGAAAACCTCCATTCCAACATTCTCCTAATTGCACTTGATCACAATAGCAGGGCCAAGCAAGTCAAGGACTCTCTGAGATCAAAGCCGAGTGCCGTACACCTGCTCTCAAATCCATACACCGACTGCTATAAAAAGGCACGAGATTAATATCCCTATCCCGCCATCTCGTTTTTTCCTCCAGTTTAACACTGAGATGCCAAAGCCTGCTGCTTTTTCTCCAGTTAACTCCTTGGTAGAAACATAATTTAGACTGTCTTTAATTGTAGCGTTGTTTAATTTTTGTCGTAATGATATTTCTCATTAATTTATGTACAACAGATATTAATAAATTTGTTCTTGTAGCGATGTGAACTTCAATTTCTCAGTTCATTAATTTCAACAATATTAATTTATTTCAGATTCCCTGGTACAACTTTATGGTTTGGAAGACTTGTGTACACACACGTTCCCGACGTAGCAGAGTCCCCTACAACAACCAGGAGCTACAGTTATAATTTCAGTGCATGTTTCAAACCTGAAGTGGGACAGAAGTCACACAAGTGGAAACAAAATAGCTCGTGAATGGTGATTTATTTACAGAGACTGCTTCCAGCAGGAGCGCTCGGTCTGCATCCCACGCTTCCATTGAATGTTCAACACAGGTAAGAGGAGCACCGAGCTCTGTGACAGCCCTTCACAGGTTGGATTCCCTTTCACTTTTTGGCCTTCCCATCCCATTGGGGAGCGGCCGTGCCATTCACCCAAGGGTGTCCTGGCCCGGAGGATGGGAAGGGGAACCCCCACCCTGGGCACTCGTGACCATGAGAGCACGTCCAAAGCCAACTGGAGGTCTGTTCTATTACAATACAACCCCCAGCTACCCTGGAGAGCAGGATCAGCACAGGTCATCTCAGAATACACTGTGCTTCTGTATACTGCATTCATGTTCAGCTGGTATCCATCACCTTGCTCCACGTCGGGGTGATGGAGGGACATGGGCTGTGCCAGCCTGCTGAGTACAGTGCGAGCGAGCAGTGCTCATCTGCTCTGCTCTCTTTTCACATGAAAACTTTGCAGAAAAAAAAGAATCCAGATTTTTCTTCCAGAGCTTGTGTGCAGAAATGTGTTAACTAAGAGCACATAAATACCTGGCAATGATACCCTGTATGTTTTAATCACATGTTTATTGAAAGTCTCATGATTGGCTTCTGATTTAGAATCATAGAATCACAGAATGGCCTGGGTTGAAAAGGACCACAATGATCATCTAGTTTCAAAGCCCTGCTACGTGCAGGGTCGCCAACCAGCAGACCAGGCTGCCCAGAGCCACATCCAGCCTGGCCTTGAATGCCTCCAGGGATGGGGCATATTTCTGAAAATATAGGTAGCTGCTGCATGCTTTTCAGGAGAATAAGGGCTGAAATCTTTTGTTTAATCCATTCAGCTGTTTTTGTCAAATTCCGTCTGTTGCACAATGGGGAGATGATGCAAAATCGGTGCTCTAGTCTTTTATTTCACTGTTTATTTTAGTTGTGACATTTGACAGTCATGAATTGCTGCTCTCCAGTTCTTTCTGTGCAAATTGATAGCAATTGCCTCCCTAAAGAAAAACAGGGTGGCTAGTGTTTAAATAACAATAGTTTCATCTGGGGGGAGACCAGAAAATTAAGCAGGATGCAGTTGTAAAAGAATGTAGAGAACCTTTTGCTTTGCATTACAGTAATAAGGCTTATCCAGAGTGCACTATCTTTTGAAGTCAATTACAAGAAAATTACAGTTTAAAACTGAATTCTGAACATACTTCCAACTTTACAGCAAGCTAGTACTTTTGTGCAAAAAAAAATATTTTATACCTTATACGTCCATTGTTTTGAACAGGAAAAAGCTCTCTGCCCTAAGGAACCCATATTCTAGCATCCTGCTCTTAAGAAACATGGAAGTGCTTAACTTTCTGATCGTAGGCTCTCTAATGGAAGTCATACAAAGTTAACAAGGTTGTGTTTTTTTGGATAAGGCCCAAAGGCCCCATTCTGTAGGCTTACAGGAGCAAGTCATACTTGCAGTGTATCTCTCTCTGCAAGCTGTGGTTTCCAAGTTCTGACCCTAATTGCAGTATCAATTGGCAAAGGATGCATGTATGCACAGCACAGCCCGAGGAGGAATGGATCGTGAGTGTAGCAAGGAAGGAGACTACACCTTAGCACTGACTTGACTGGTTTGTCTTCTTTTTACGCTTGCTTTTATACTTATATTTATACTTATAATTTTTCTTACCCTCTTTCTTGAATCTCTTTAGGAAAATATTGAGTCCCTACGTTGGTTACAGACCTCTCTATGCTCAGTCCTTGGCAGTCATCTCAGAAGCACCAAGAGCAGAATCTTTTTTGCACAGACAAATCCCACAGGGGTGTACTTAGCAAGAACTGCTGCAGTAAACACCCCAAAACCCCATAAAAGCACTGCCCTTGTCTGAAGGGCTGTTGCATATAGGAATTTGCCGTGTTCTCATCTGACTATCTGTTCACGGTGAAAACAAACTTTGATATGAAAAACAGGGGGTTGTATGGCCTGACTGTGTCAGCATGCTGATGACTTGCCATAGTCAACCACCTTCCATAGCACTGGGTGAAAAACAGCTGATTATTTCAGAATTATGTAGGCAGAAAATGACAAGCAACAATAGAGAGGACATCCTGCTCCAGGTTAAAAGAGCACGTCATCCTCTGCTGCCCAGCTCCATCAGCTGCAGGGTTCACCTTAAAAACAAACACTAGTGACCATGAATTTTTTGCTTCTGTCTCAGCTTGACGCAGTGTCCATGGCCATTGCTAATGGTGCTCTCAGCTGCGCAGAGAGACTCTGTTGATTGAGGACCACTGTGGTCCCGATGGTCTTCAATATTCTGTATTTTATTTTAACATAGAAAATGTGGTCTGACATGCTGATCAGAAAACTCTCGAGCCTCTTGTACCGTGCTCAGGTGAGTAATTAACCTTTAGAAAGGGCTCTGTGTCAAACAGTACCTAAGAAAATAGGAAGTAGAAATGCCCTGCTCTGCCAGCAGCTCAGACTGACTCAACTGGGCAGTTCTTGGATAGAAATGCTGATGCCCCTCGGCACGGTGATGAAGGCACTCACCGTGGATATGTCAGGTGCAATTTGATTTTCTCCCACACGACCCAAACCCACAGATTTTACCCCAAATCCCCTGTCCCAGCTCTCCTCTGTGGGTGATGTGCTACCTTGCATAAATAATCTGAGTTTTTGCCACAGCCTGGAAGTTGGTGCTGTAATTATCAGACCAGCAAGACTTTCCTGTTATTTCTCTGTGTCATTTCAACACAAGATTTGGTTTTGCTGTCTCAGCAAGGTGAGGACAGCATGACTTTTTTTTCCCCCCAGATCAACACCTCAACCCATTTTTAGTTTGGCTGCTGAACAAAAAATAAGAGGTTTCTGCACAGCCTCTTGTTCAGTGCTCAGAAAGAGAGTAATTAAACTTTAAAAAGGGCTCCGTGTCCAACAATAACTAAGAAAATAGGAAGGGGAAAACCCCTGCTCTCCCAGCAGCTCGGGCTGAACCTTCTAAGCGCCTTCATGTTTTAGAAGCTTCACATGCTGAGTACTGCAGGGACAGCTCTGTGACACAACAGTTCAGGTCTCTGGGGTATGTAACAGAAATCCTTAGAGCTTTAGCAGCACCTGCAGGAGGGAATTCACTGTGGGCAATGCCAGGTCTGCCGCTTGGGTCACAGCACCCTGAGCACGGGGACAGCTGGGCCTTCAGTTTTCACCTGCTCAACTAAGTCAGCACTCAAAATGGGCTGCCAGGATTTTACACAAAGGGCATTTTTCAGCTGAGGGTGACAGTGGATGATTACTGGGAGGGCTGGAGGTGCTGGAGGAGATTAGGGCTCGGTGTCTGTTGGGAATTGGGCATTCTGCTCACGCTCTTCTGACAACCCCACTCTGCAGTTACCTAGATCTTATAAGCACCCGAAACCTTGGATAGCAAATGGGAAGTCCTTTACTCACATACTGAACTGACAACTATTTAATTTTTATATTCATATATTCTTTTAATTTTTAAACTTTATATTTTTATATGGAGGAAAGTAGGATTATTGTTACAAATGGATCATCTTCTCTAAGAATATTCCTTACGCTTGGTCTGGTTTTCTATGTACTGCAGCATAGTAGAGCTTCAACTGCAAAGACTTATGCAGCGGCATAAATTGTTAATCTAATTACCCTTTTCTTTAACATCCACCCTACAATAAGATTTGTGCAGATGGATCCTCAGTACTTCATTGACCTGAGTGCATAATAAGCTCTCAGATTTTATCTTCTCTGGACCAAGAATTTACTAACAAGCTATGATACAGGGACATTCATTCTGAGACACTGGTCCGGAATGGTAGGACCATTGGTGGGCAGTCAGTTCAGCAGGATGAGGTCTCTTGGACCTCATATCTACCCTGAGGTAGATATCTACCCTGAGGTAGATATCACAGAACACAGGTATCCAAAATCAGCAGGCAGTCTGGCAAATCGCAATACATGTCTTCACCTGTTTGTCAGTGAGTGCTCATCTTGTTATGGATATCATGACAATACTACGAATAAATAAGAGTTACCTATCTTAGCTAAGGAAGTCAAGAAGAGTCGCAACCCCCAGGTGACATTGTCTGCAGCACTTTCTGATTTCCTGAATTTCACTGAATTGCAGTGCTGCCTGCAGGATAGGTTCTTTGTTTGGAAAACACAGGCAAGCAAACCTTTTCCATGATTCTAATGAATGGTGCAGCACTACCTTCTCAACTTTAAAATATGCCACAAAAGGGAACGCGTCTCTGCTCATATTTCTGTTCTTCCACAAAATGTACACTGTATCGTAGTTCCTCCTGCCCCACTACCAGCAGGTGACCAATTTTCAAATTATTCACTATGCTACACCACACGAATTTATGCAGATTAGAATAAAAAAGAGAAGTAGTAGTTTGTAATTGCCTAATTCAATTAAAATACTTGGATATTCACTTATGGAAGTAACAAATATAACACTAGTGAGTGAATTATGGCCCAGAGAGCATGCAAATCCACTGCACGAGTGACTAGATGGTGCAAGGGAAGTTTTGCTCAGTGAGTAAGAGCTTAACTTGATTTCTCCTAATTTGGAGCATTTCACAATACCTGTTGCATCTCATGTAAAATGAGGAAATTGCACCGCATTACTCTGGAATGTTGCTGTCTTCAAACATCCATATGACTGTATTCAGAAATGTATAAGGGAATGCAAGGAGTAGACAAAACCTCCAAGAAGCATCTGGGGATACGTTCTTACTTTAATAGTCAGCGTACGAAATCTTGAGGGAAAATGTCACAACTGGAGTTTTCTGAATGGTAAGTATTAAAACTGACCTCAGATTTACTTAAAATCTTAGCACATCATACATGCTGTTATACTTCTACATCACTATGAGAGCATCAGAAACCAAAAAATACAGTAAGGTACCTTTCTCCAAACACAAACCATCAGTGGTTTTAGTGTATGCACCAAAAAGCAATGCAGAGAAAATTGAGAGATCTGGCTCACCTTGAAGTCCATTTCCATTTGCACTGGTGCAAGATGGTGGAGGAGAGGCTTGGGGCCTGACAACAGGAGCAAAGGCGCTCTTTTGTTTCACTGCAGAGATGACATTGGCAGGTGAGAATGAGAAAATGCCGTGTGTACTGCTACAGTTTGAAGGGAGGGTGACCGAAGAGGCTGCCATGGTAGGGCTTGACGGCACTACTGCAATAAAGCAAAAATAATCAGGACTCAGATTGAGGTTTTCACGGCAAACACGGAAAAAGAGAGTGATAGGGCCTTGCCTTTTAAAATATATATATAATATATATAAATATATATTAAAAAAAAAAGAAATGAAATGCCTTGGCTTGGCCACTCTCTGGATAACAGGCAAACTCTTTTGTGTTGGACTTTTGTTACAAATTGTGCAGTCCAATTTTTTTTTTTCTATCTGAGATTGTATTATGGCACAAACAGATCAATTTATTAAATTCATTTTTACGTCCAGCCTCCAGAGTCACCCCTCCTTTTATCCAGTAGCTCACAATATAGAAAATCAAAACAATGCAAGTATTTGATTTTGTAGTAAATATGAATCTATATGATGATGTGTTACCAAAAATAGACACTTACTGCCATAAGGAGAGTTAGCTGAGGAGCCATTAAGAAATCCAGGGGAACCTGGTACACCTAGATTGGGCATGCCGGCATTGCCATATCCATTCATGCTATTGCTGACTGTGTTGTAATTGGACTGCTGAGGAGTACTGCTCGGAACATATCCTCGCGGGGAAACACTGCTTGTGTTGCGACTGTAACCTACTGTGTTAGAAACCCCCCCACCCCAAAAAAATAATGTTATTTTATAATATAGACTTAGGGCTGGGGGGTTTCCTCATGCATCATATATTACACAGTTTTAATTGATTGCACAGCTTTGCTTTGAGTTGTCTGTTACTGCCCTATCAACTCTTGCAGTTTGAGATAACCTTATCACGCCAACCCTACTTAAATCATCTGCGAGCACTCTATGTTGTCTCTCCTCTTAGCATAGACAGCCAACAAAAGCTCTCTTCGATCCAGCTGTGTCAGTTTGCTTCGCGTTTGTCTTTAGTAGCAATTATCAACAGGCTTGAGTCCTGGTTGGTACCAACACACTGCGTGAACTTTCAGACCTTCAAATGCCAGAGCTGGCGAGAAAGACTTTATTGTTTGCAGTGAGTTACTTTAAAAGGCTGTTTTGGGGTCTTCATTTTATGATTGATATTTTTATACTAACAATAAGCTGGCACTTTCATAAGGTGTAGTCATCAGTGAAAACTAATTCAAGATCAAGCGCAGAATTTTATAAGGCTTATTAGCTTGGAAATGCATTAAAAGACAATCTCTTATAAGAGGAAAGATAGCAGAATCAGGATTTTAAACAACATTTTTTTTCTATCTGAGCAATCAATTTAATAATTATGTTGCAAGCAAAAAATACGGTTTTGAACATATCTAATAATCTGGTCTCACTCCTTTCATTAGTATCAAAATTAATTTTAAATGCAATATGCTACATGCGTTTTCAATTACGAAATGTAAATTAAATCAACTATTTCTTTTATTAGTAACATATATGTCACACATGCTTATAAACAAAATACTTTACAATCACAGACATCAAATTAGATTTATCTGTGCAAATACTCAGAAACAGGTGGAGATACCTAGACATAATTATTTTATAATAAACAAACACACTGTATATTTACTGTGAATAATAAAGAGCTTTCTAGGCTTTGCCAATTTCTTTTTCCACCAGAGATGCTTTACGATAACAGTAAACTGAAGAACAGGAAGAATTAGGTATTATGAGAAAGTTAAAGATGGCATTTCATCGCGCGCTCAGACACACAACAAGGAGAGAAGGAGGTAGAGCACAGCGCTGACATTAGCCAATATTAATAGGCACTGTCCAAACACAGCCAGCAAGGATTAACTCTTGAAAACCCACATACCTTGGTCGTTAGCTTGTGATGTTTCTGAAACATTGACTGCTAGCTGGCTGCTAAACGAGTTCACTCCCATCATGCCAGTATGAGCAGGAGTGTTGGCTAGAGTAGGAATCTGGTTGTGATTGCGTGGCACGCTGTATAATGCTTCAGCAATGTCAGCTGCTCGTTTCAGAATTATTTCCTATAAAGACACAGAATGATTAGGAACAGCTAGGAAACATTTGTGCAAAAGCTCGAAGTTCTCATAATGTTAACATCCACAGAAGAGATTCATGTAACACGAAGGTAAGCCTGGGGATTTTGCTTGCCTCGAATGAATGTTTCTATACCAAACCACTATACAATGTCATGCCAATGCAGTATGCTTAAAGAAATAGGGAAATTAATACAAAATTACAGTTTAGCATTGTAAGCCATGTGGAAAAATTGTAAACACACATTTTCTTCATCCAGCGCAGTAGATGTATTTCCAGCAGTTCGCAAAAGGCAGTAGGTTTTATTCGGTCTGTTTAGCAGATTTATTTAGGACTTCCCATTAGTCACTGTATATTTTGGACCGAATTCAAGGTTATTCTCTTGCCTTAATGATTGCTTATGCTTTTGGCACCTTACACTTAATTGTCATTTCTGATGGGCAAACTAGCGGTGAGAGGAGAATGGGAAGATGAAGCATTTCCCTCGGAGCATTGCATCACATCAGACTGCCCTCAAGGTGGCTGGCAAAACCACGCTGTGTACAGAAAGAATGTGTTGACACTTTGCCAGCTTTGCAAATAGCAGGTATTGATTTACATGTGTAAGCATGTACGCGAGAGCTGCACTGGTGACCTACCTGGTTGTTATGGGGCATCCCATATAGGGCTTCCACAAGGTCTGCTGCTCTCTTAAGTAATACTTCCTAAAGGAAAACAAACAGACTGTGTTATGTTTCACTGAAGGCGGCCATTGCTCCAAGAAAGAAAAAGGGTGTGATGATGTTAGCAACTCGCAGCAGCTTCTAGGGCTCTGAGGAAATAATAAAGTGGGGAAAATAGATGGCGCGCTATCGTGGTGCTATTGCTATACTTAGCGGATGCATTACAAAGATAGGAAGGCATTTTGTTTTGGAGGAAAATACTGTTTGCAGTTTGAAGTCAAAGTTAGATACCAACCTAAAAATAATATTGCATTTAACATCCAGCTGTTCCATTATGATTGACTAGAAAAGGTGTTTGCTGCTGTAGCTTGTAGCTCTAGTGCTGAATTAGTGAAATCAGTGCTTGAGGTTTAATGATGTAGTCTTATGGGTATTAAACAAACAAACACATGGTAGAGATATGAAAGGCACAGGCATCACATTTGGCTGTTAATTCCTAGCACTTTAGTGGTGAAGAACAATAAGTAATTTTCCATATCTTAATTAAACTGGCAGAGTCCTTAAAGACAACATCTCACCCCTAATTCATGCCCCAAATTTGCAAGTGAGTTCAATGCTTATTCCTCTTTATTTTGAACAATAAAGTGAATTAACTTGGGTTAATCTAGTTCTTT
>JAOWBP010003659.1:30797862-30800362 GCA_028571105.1 Tragopan temminckii
TGGATGTCGTGGAATAACTTTCTGCAACCTCTGAAAGCCATAATCTATGGTTGGTTCATTAAGTGCTAGAACATAAACAGATCAGTCAGTTCAATCAGAGTATATATTTATAAACACATTGACCAACAAACTATTTTTTAGCACAAACTTCCACGCGGCGCACAATTTCCTTCTTCAATCTTATCACAGCTACAAACCACATTCTAAAGCCTGTCCTGAGGAAGAGTTGTGTTGTGTGGGCTTTTTTTTTTTTTCCTTCACAAAGCAATGATTACTTCTATTTATAATTAGACTGGAAAATAGTCAAAGGGTTATCCAATATATTGCAAAAATGGTAGCACAGTAACAAAGTTACAGGTCTGGAGGCCATATATAGCAATCACTACAGTCATGATATGATGTCTGCATCATGGGCTGCTTTCTATACTGGCTGTGGATTTATGGGAAACTGGCAATTATGACATATGTCCAGCTATTGCTAGCTTCAGATTTATCCCTGTGGTCCTTTTTTGTCTAGCATATTGCCTGAGCACAAACCAGGCAGGAGGAGCACTTAATCTTGCAAAGCTTTAATAATCTGTGAATGGCTGACTACAAACTGATGTAGAGCACTATCATTCTACAGCTGCAATCCACTAGCCTCATGAAATTGCAGGCCACAAATAGTAATTAATCTTTTTATCCCTCAAATTGTAATTTTGACTATGAACTGTGCTTGGTCATAAATCAGCAGCACATGCTGCTGTGTACAGTGCATGAATCATGATCCTGACTCAGTTAGACTGCACACATTGTGTTTAACAAGCTTTATAAGGAGTCATAGGGCTTTATTATAGCTCTGCCTGACTCAAACAAAAACTGAGCCTGGAGGCCCAAGGACTAGAGTTAAGATGAAAATACTTATTAGAGTATATTACTTCTTGATGTAGATATCGTTTTCAGCAGAGTAACTCCATGGTGCATGGTGTTACATAAATCAATGGGTTTTCTGAGACTAATAAGAACTGCCTCCATCTATTCATTACTCAGCCTGCAATTTAGGCCATCACTCATTAGTCAGCATGTAATTTGATGATTAACACCGTACAACTCAGCAGGTTTGCGGAGCGCAAGTGAACACAAAGGCTACAACTTACTGGAGGAGAGTCGCAACGTCACATTTGAAAATGTTATCCAAAATAATTGGCCAACATTATTATCAAGCGCTTCAATTATTTGTGTAAACACGCGCAGTACATCTTGTAATCAATGCAAGGAGACGCACACATATGCACTCAATAACACGACAGAAAGTTGAAGACTGCAATATGATTTGACATTCCATCATGCATCCCGGAGACAAAGGTCCACATAGGAATGTGAAGTAAGACATTTTCTTGTTAATAAAGCATTGATCCGATGTATTGATTTTACATGACATGGCTTTTGCTGGGATTTTGCCCTCCTTTTTCTTTGCAAATAGTAAAGCTCTTCAAAATGCCTTGGCGTATGTGACATGGCAAAATTTCTAACTCTCTGTGATGTAAATTCTATATGTGTAAAACCACTTCATAATCAGACCATTAATCATCAGAAGCTGTCAGCATTGACTTTGGGGACAATTTGTCATGTCTTTGCCTGGGCCTATACAAGTGTGTCAAGCCAAAGCCTAGTGTGTTGGGACAGATGAGCCGCCAGTATAGCCTCACAAAATGACTTGCTTAAAAAAGGATTAAATAAAGTATTACATTTCTTGATTAGAGAACAAAAAAGTGGCACTCTGCGCATTTGTAACATGTCAAGGTTTCTTCTATTTTCCAGCTAATCACCATGACTGTTTGACTTAATGAATCTGGTTTGATGAAAGGTGATCAGAAAAGATAGATGGCCAACTCCTATTGATTTCATGCAAATGCAGCTGACAGGTGATAGAAGCTTTAATGCAAGCTTTCAAAAGCTTTATGACTTGCAATAACCATACGCTTCCATTCTAGGGAGGACGCCACCAAATGCTTCATTTCAATTTATATCATCTTCAGAGAACCACAAATATTTTAGTGGATGTGGCTCTACCTTTCCCCTCCAATTCCAGTCCGAATTCCTCTTGGAAAGCCTTTAAAGCTGAAGTGCAAAGCCAAGCATAAGATCATCACTCTACTTAATGCTCTAATTATTGCACATGGTTTCATAATTCTGGATTTCTTCTTTCAAGATGAGCCTCGGAAAGGAGCGCTGTGCCACTGCCCTGGATTTAAAGTGTGTGCTGCGTTCTGAACGGCTACTGTAGCAATTAATTTGTATGCAGGAATTAGAAAAGATTGCCTATCTCTTTAAATTATGGGAGAAGTGACATGTATTCAAAATACTGCGAGCTTTTTGATAATTGGGCATTGGGTTATTCAATTTGCCTTTGTGCCTCAAAGAGCAGCTGGCAATATGCAGAACAGATTGACTAATAACAGGCTAAATCCACCTTGACTCCTGTCCCACTCCTATTCAAACTTCCAGCAGCTCTGGCCCG
>JAOWBP010003659.1:30805362-30807862 GCA_028571105.1 Tragopan temminckii
CATATGTTTCTACAAAAGTCATTACTGACTGAATGTATGAAAGAAGAAAATGGAAGGAAGGAAGAAAGGAAGGAAGCAAGATAAGATGGGGAGAGGTGAGGACAGGAGAAGCATATAAAGGAAAGAAACAAAAGAAACAAGAATGAGAAAAGAGCAAAGGACAAAGGACAAAAACTTTCTGTAAGTCAAGATGGCAGCACCAACAGAGGCTGCATGTCAGCTCAGCAGTTTTTGAACTCTCAAGCTGCAGAGTTGGGCACACACTGCACTGCAGAGTGCCATCCAGGTGAGGCAGAAGGGCTGGGCTCCTTGCCCCCCCAGCTCCTTGCTCCCCAAGCCACCAGAAACAACTGAAGAATACAGAAACACAGGCAGTCCCTCTGCTTTGCACACACTTTCCCTTAGGATTCCCCAGACACTGCTGGATAGGCTTCTGGCCAGACGGACACTCGACTGTCTCTGCACAGCAATGCTCACCTGGTGTGTGGGTATTGTAGGACATCAGCTTTGTCTACACTATTTTATTGACATCAGTCTGCTCTTCTTACAGACATTTAGTCCATGATACCGGATTAGAAAAACGTATTTAAAAATGAAGTATGAAGTTCTATTTAGTGAATAGAATTCCAAGTAGAACCACCTGAAGTGCAGTTAGCATACTAGTTAACTTAGTTACCATAACAGACAACGTCGCGTATTTCAGTCTACTTGAGTATTTAACCATGTAAAATGTCCACAAATTTACTATGATTTATACATATAGAATGAGCTGATCATAAAACATTGGGATCCCACCAGTAAGAGGGCAGATCTTATCAGTCTGTAACACGGAACACTGCAAAGAAGGGACTTGTCAGCATTTCAACACGAAGCAGAAGGGAACGGAAACCTGGATGGCATCAAACCCTAAATGCTTCAGTCATGCCAAGAAAATACCACATTCTAATGCATATGTAAGTATAATAAAACATGGCATTTTATGAAACCAACATGATGTGCGATTAATGTGACAAAATATTCTACTACAAAGAATAGAGCATTTTGTTGGTTTAGTATTTCACTGCTGTGGTGCTACATCAAAGTAGCTAAACATTACATTTTGACTATTTAATACTCCAAGGTATTTTACTAATTAAGATCTATTTTACTGAAATAAACTGGGCTTGCATTTGTTTTTGTATCTGTGATAGGGTTTGGGAGTTTGTTCCTCCGCTAGGCCTTATAAACTGATAAATACCTCCTCCTTACAGACAGCTCTGTGCAGATCAGTTTTCTTCCCCTTGCCCCACACCCCACGTCACAGACATATGCTGGAGTTCTGTTACTGGAGCCTCTGAGTGCAGAAATCCTTTCTGGCTGAAGCCACGAGCCATGTGATGCGTCTCTGGATTACAGCCTCCCACTTCCACCCTTTCCCAAATAACTGGTGTGCATCAGCTGTCATAGAAACCCAGAGGAGGCAGCTGTGCTCTCAGTGCAGGAGGGTGCATGGAGAAGTGCTACCATTCTTCTGAAATTCAGTAATTCCAGGTATTCTGCTGAAAATGATGTTTGACCACAGTAAATGTAAAATATGATCGTTTGACTATTGTCACTGACTTAGCTCTTCCAAGATATTTATCCACCTCAGAACCCTATGAAATCTGTGATGCTTTGACAAACAAGCTGGTATTCTGCACCACTTGTCCCTGTTTCTTTTTGCTGTGATCACCCAGGATAAGAACATAAGACTGCAATAATTTATGCAGTATTTAGACAAATAGGATTTATAATCAGATCCCTAACACTGACTAACATCACTTTTACAGCACCGTACCCCTGACAAATAGTGCAACACAAAATTTTGCAATCTCTGTTAGATCTATGGATGTTTTGAAAAAATACCCAAGGTAACTGAGGAAGTTTGTGCATTTGGAAATCGGCACAGTAATTTATATTCAGCCTGCAAATAACAACGGCACTGACTAACAGCTCTGATGGAAATTTGCATATTGCATATGCTTACAAAACAGCTTTGAAAAATTTTAGAGACTTTTTTTTTTTTTTTAAGAGGGAGCATAATGGGCAACGCTTCCCAAATTACTTTAAAATATAAATAATAGTGGACGTGCTAAATATTTCTGAAATGCCTTTCATCATTTTTCTCTTTGGCAAATCGCGCTCACTACAGCTAATTAATTTTTTTAAAATCGCACGTGATGCTTCAGGCCCATGAGAGTGTCTTTCAACAAACTACTCTGAAAATCACCTTGCCAAAACAATGGATGTGTCTACAAGGCAGTTCTGCCACCAAGCCTGAGCTTCTGAGTGCTTTCCACATTTCCATGGTGTGGTTTCTGCTTAAGACTCAATGCCAAGGTAGCAAAGTTGGTGAATAGGCTTCTTTGGAGCTCCACGCTGCTTGGATGAGGGTACGAACTAATTGGAAATACTGGTGTAGGCATAGTGGGAAGTAGCCAAAAGCAGATGTTTTGCTGGATATCTTCCAACGCAAGCCAGA
>JAOWBP010003659.1:30810362-30812862 GCA_028571105.1 Tragopan temminckii
TGCACGGCGCTCCTCAGAATGGTTTTGATGTGTACCGGGTCGGACTGTATTTATTTGTTAGGAAATCATTATGCAAAACAAACACTTAGAGGAAACAGTAGTGCAGCAGCGCAGATACATTGTAAATACAGCACTACCCTTCAGCTGAAAGCAAACCAACGGAATCTGCAGGGCTTAAAATATGTGTATAAAAGTGCAATTTTATCTGTAACGTAATTTCATTTAGGAGCATACAAATCACAATTTGCCATAATCAAATAACACTGCAGCGCTTATATTCTAATTAAAAAATAATCTCTGATATTTAATTTAGAAACCTGGAGGACTTTACCGGCAGAATTATGGCTACAACCTGAACAAACCACACGACTTAGCCAAAGAGGGAATTTTTGAAGTAGCGCTCCTAAAATTTATTATTGAGCAAGCAGATGATACACTATTAGATATATATTAAAACAAGTATTGTACCCAGTTATTAATTTGCACTATTCACTTTTAAATGCAGCAAATACCTCATTAATTTAATTTTAGGTGCCCACCAGTTTATATTGCATTTTACAGTCTAGAAGGCAATTTACTATTAACTGGCAATTACATACAGAATGATTGTTAATTCTGCTCCTAAGTGCTAGCTGCTTGAAAATTGTTATCTCTCTCTAATTTTTGACCTTCTTACAACAGGGGTGAGGTACGCTGGGAATACAAAGGACTAGTAGAGAAGAGCTGGACATGTCATTTGTGACTCATTCTTTTAATTCACCGTGCTAATCAACTGAACTGCCACAATCTCCCAAGGTAATTGTATCTTTATAATAGTTGAAAGCAGTGGGCAAAAAGGCATGGATAGATGGGGAAAGGCCTTCCCTTTGCCTGCTGAGAAACAGCGCGATACTCTTTCTGCAAGAGACTAATGGGGCCTTCTTAGAAAAATCTGGAACTTTCATATCTCTGTACCCTGATCGTTTAATGTCTCAACTTTTGTACTTAACAAAGGCTTTGTACACCACACTACACTCTTGTTTCATTATTCTGCAGCCTTGTTGCCCTATGGTCTACCTCCTGCCGGGAAGGTTAAATGTTAGAGTGCCAAGCCAGACTGCAAGCATGGTGGGACACTGATGGGAAACAGATGCCCTGGGGATTCGGCCCCTCCCTCGTATAGGACTACATAATTTTCATTTTCTGAAATACAGTGAGGCTTGCCTTAGTTCTCAATGGCAGCTGTAATTTCCGAAGCCTATCTCATTCACCCTATCACTTCAGGATAAAGCAAATCAGGCAGAAGTTTCGCGGGCAGACAGGCTCTGCCTTTGTCTTGGTGTTTTCTGAGCGTTGGGATATAAGCGGTTGTCTCCCTCAAAAGGTATTTTAAATATGTTCTCCCATCAAAGCATTAGTAATGTAACATCTAAATGACAGGAGAAGTTCCTGATATTTTCACAGCTCTTTGGAGCATCTTTACCCAGCAATAACAGAGAAGGATGATCCCAGGAAAGACAAAACAAATGGCTTTTCCTTACAGTTTTCCTCACTTATTTTCATTCACACATTACCAAGAGGTGCAATATAGCAAAACCTGCTAAATTTGCAAAATCTGTACTGAAGACATCAGTTAAAGACATTACTACAAAGCAATTCAAAATTCAAAGACTGCGCACTGAGAGCCAGATTGTCATCTGGTTCAAATCTGCGGCTTTCCTTGTGTGCGATGGAATGACACCAGCTCACAACAGCTACAAAACCTGGAACTTACTCCAAGGCTCTTAATTCATTCACTTTATATTTTGCTGACTGTGTACCTTAGCTCAAGAGACACACTTCTCATGATACCCTGCTGTAGCTTTGTTCAATCTCCATTTACAACAGCATTTTTAGGACTCTATAATCTTGACCACATGCAGTTATCACTTCTTAGCAAAATGTATTAAATAATATAACTTTGAAATACGTTACTAGCACCAAAAGAACCACAGCCACTGCCTCCACGTTTGGTAACTCTGGTACACAGGTGAGGATGTGAAGTTTGCTTTTCTCAGGTTGTAATTTCTTTGGCGATAGATGGGAAATACAAATGTCCACATCTGTTTGGACTGCACCATTCTGGAATGCTACCTTCACTTACAAGTTCAGCGAGGGAACTTGGATGGAAAAACATATCTTTGATGTGTTAACTGTTAAGTCCTAACTTAAAACTACCCACTTTTCCCATTAGATCAAAATTAACAGATAGAAACAGTTGCAGTCTAGTGGGAAAATATTCATCAAAATGCACATCATCTGCACATCGTCTGCAATCTGCATCATCTACCCAATAAGCACTAAGAACTCTGCCGGAATCCCTACAGTCTGTCGAGTAAACAGTTAAAGGCGATTTGTTTTCGAAAGGGAGATTGATTCATCAGATCAAATTTATTACCTAGAATCCTCATCCAAAAGCACCATAAATTAAATTGCTATTTCTCCATTTTTCCCCCCAGCATCTTAGTTAAACTCATTCTTA
>JAOWBP010003659.1:30817862-30827862 GCA_028571105.1 Tragopan temminckii
TGCAAAGCATACCATCCCGACGTGAGCATGGCGACGTGCGCGGGGACACAACTAACTTCAGGCATGACATAAAATAGCATCGCTCCAAACAGGCTGTCAGTAGCGCGCGTTACACCCCGGCCAGGGGAAAACAAAGATTCCCGTGCAAGCAAGGCTGCGATTTCAGGAATTCGCTCTGTAGGTTGTAACATTCCAATTTTCAGAAGCGAAAGCCCGTTCCGGATCGAGAAGTTGTGTGGCTATTTCAACAGAAGCAGAGCCAGTTGTGGCTGCTTATTGCACTAGCGGTGCTTAATCACATGGGAAGCGCAGCCTGACCGGGGAGATGCTGAGCACTTCTGAATCCCCTGACTTCCAGCTCGGTGTGTTTGGAAACCTAGCTCTGCAATTCTTTCTTACAGTCAAGGGCAATTTGATTCTCTGCTGCTGCGTCGCAGGGCTGTTTGCTTTTGGTTATTTAGGTACTATAATTGTTATTAGAAGTGGGACTTGAAGGTAAAAAGGAGCGCTCAGATTTTCACATTCATTTTTAACGGTCCAGCTTGCACGAATGAGTGTCTATGAGAGGTTAGGCAGGGAGGATTTGGCGCTGTATTTGTAACATTTAAATAAAGCAAATCAATTACCATTTCTCAAAAAGGAGCCACCGGTTGGAGAAATGTATGTGGATTTTCTGCAGTATGTACAAGTGGCCTTTATTTTTCTAAGCGATATTTTCTGCTTAGAGTCAAATTCTTTTTTATACAGCTTACCAAAATAAATACTTGTATTTTGCTAAGATCATAATAGCTCATTAGAAGAGGCTGAATTTGGACCCAGACTAAAACCTAACACCACAGGGCTGAGCATGCCTACTTGAACCTATAATGTTGCTAGTTCTCTCTCTCTAGGGAAGGGGAGGACTAGAGGAAAGGATTCAACCTTCTTAATTGTGAACCTCATTAGTGACGGTTGCTAGGCAAAACACACACCTACTTTCAGTGCATATGAAAGAGATAAACAATACGTCATAGACCATAATGACTCTTGTGCTCAGGGCGACCTTTAATTATTATATTTTTGTTCTCTTATACCTTAGTTATTAATGCAGAAAAACAAATTAGTTGTGTGTGTGTGGACTGCAGCAGATTCGCAAATTGTTTTCCATTTTTTGATGTCTAGATTGTATTTCTTTCTGGTAATTATTGCTCGCCACATTCATTTTTTCTGTATGCCCATTGCTAAGTATCATTCGAAACATAAAATGGCAATGACTGTATTAGCAGCTTAGCGTTCCGTTATTACTTTAATTGATTTTATTAGTGTAAAAAGCCACGATCCCTCAATGCGGCAGTAGCAGGTCACACGAGGAACCCCGTGGCAATGGATGCCCAGGGCTGGCCACAGTCAGGGCGCTCCGGTGCCAGTGGCTCTGGCCATTCTAACTCCTCGAGAACTCAGAATGCGTTTGACCTCTACGCATTTCACTTTAATGAAAACCAGAGTACCTCAGAGCTGTTTTGTATCTGTACACTGATGTACTTAGTGGTGAGAACCAATATCTGAATCTAAACGACTGTTTTGTACTTCTGGGGAAGTACACAGAGACACGAGTGCCAGCGCACGAGCGCGGCTGCAGCAGTGTATGGGTGGCTCAGAGGCAGGTGGGCTCCAGAAAGACACTCTGGATTTTCAGAGACACTTCCCATTCTCTTCTTCATCTCAGCCTATCTTCTTTTAGCAGTCCAGGCAAGAAGTCAATCACACTGAGTCAGTCTGAAGAAAAACATCTTATGCTGTTTTTCTCATACAAAAACACCACTGCTGTAATCTGCAGCAGTAAGGCCCAGCAACAGGAAATTGACCTCACAGTAAATTCTTTGCAGATTTGGTCATGTTTTTACCATACACTTAAACTTGCATACATAACCTGAGACTGTACCTCTGGATCAAGGAATATGACAAGCCAAAATAAAATCAAGTCAAATAAAATAGCAAGAAAAAGCTGCAAGCAAAACCAGACCAAAAAAAACCAAAACAAAACAAAAAAAAACACAGAAAAAAACAGAAAAAAAAAAAAAAAGAAAAATTGGTTGTGACTGCAAAACTGTGACTGCAAAACTGCAAGTATTAAATAAAGAAAGGAGTCAGAAGCACATTCAGAAGTGACCGTATTCTGGTTGAGAGGGGCTGAGAAATACTAATGGACTTTTTAATGGGTGGTTTGATTGATGAAAGAAGAAATTATGAAAAAATAAATGTAATGGTGTATCAACATAAAGTATGGTGCCAAAAAAAAAAAAAAAAAAAAAAAAAAACCATTGCAAAAAAAAAAAAAACACATGTAAATGTGTGCCTACCATTTTCCAGATAAGAAGGAGCCGTACCTTCTGAGGGGTCAAGGCGGCGAGCCCGCCTTCCATGTTTGGAATTGTTGTGTACAAACATGTTGTCTGAGACAGCCAGAACGTGGCCATCCACATTGACTGTTGTTGATACAACAACCTAAAAAGGAAGAAAAAAAAGGAATTTAAGAAGTCTGCATATTTTCAGGAACTCAGATATATTAATAGATCTTCTGAGACAAAACAACATCACAATCTGTTACTTTTCACTTGAAGCAAAGTGAATGACAACTATGAATACATCTTTGTTTATGTGGCTAACATTGGTGATTTTTAGCTCACAATTGTTTCTCTTCAGAACCTGCTACACTAATTAGAGTTTAATCTCCTATTATGCTAACAAATGAATTCAATTCAGGGAAATATTCTTCTAGCCATTAGTTTCAGAAACACCCCTCTAGCCACTCATTTTAAAAGCTGCTGTTTTGATTGATCTGTTGATATATTGATTAGATAGTTTATCTAATTAAAATTTGTTCACTTGAGACTGTCTTCAAATGAAGGGTTGTGAGGATTCCAAATAAAAAAAGCGTAATAAATCAGGAACCATCGTAACTCCCCATTTTTTCTTCAGTAAATGATCTCCAGGTCAGTTTTACAATTACATTTAATGTCTGATAATGAACTTTTTTGCATCTGAAAAGACTGAGTTGAATATGAATAGTGAAAGTGTTTTCAATCCATGAAAAGTATCCCTTCTCAAGTTCATTTGGATGGTGATTGACCCTGGTATGTCAATGGAATTTCCTCCTTTATTTTTGAGTGAAAGGCTCCTATTCTTGTGTCCAGGTTCAGAGTCCGGCCATAGAGGAGATGATGGATAGGGCCTTCTTTGGCTTCCAGCTGCTTCTCAGTAGAAAATGGAAAAGGAACATATGCAAAACACACAACCTTCTCAATAAAAACACCTACACAATGGATTTGTGAAACTCATTCTGGAAATGATATTTCACGACCACAAGCCAAAGAGGGAACTGTGAGACATGCGTGTGTTGCGTGTGACATAGCTTCACAGGTTGGTTGTTATTATCCCAGATAGACTTTTACATCTTATTTAAATGCTCCAGCATGGACCCTATGGTGCGGGTTCCAGATTTGCTAAATGCAATAATCACAGTAGCTTTTTCTTTGTGGTTTAGCATTAGTAGAGTCCTCATTGGCAGTGGCTATGTGAGGCTGTGCTAGGCCATACAAACAGCATGGGAGATGGTGGCAAAGGCTAGTACAAATTTTAGCTTTTGTCTTCTGCTTATTTTACTTTTGGACATCGCAAAAATGATTTTCAGGGTTCTCACACCAGCTCCCATACCCAAACACATAATGAGCAAAAAAAAGAGGGAAAAAAAAGCTACTCTCCATTTCCACGGCACTAGTCTCAGGCATCAGAAGACAATTCTTATCTGTTTCTGTGTTTTGGATCACCTCTGATCCTGCTTCTTATTCACAACCCATAATTAGCTTTCAGCTATCACAGCACCTTTTCTGTGTACTCTGCCTCCTCTGAGACAGCCATCTGCGTTCTCCTTTCGAACAGCCTGAGGGCAGCTCTCTGCCAGTCTGCTCTGCTCCCCTATCTTTCTCGTCCCAGAAGTGGACACTTTCACTCCTGTCGACATCCACTTTGGAGAGTGCTGAGGTTGCACACTCACCGAAGCACAGAGCTACCGCCGTGCCACTGGGCTATCGGCTTTCGCTTTTAATGAGATTTGCAGACTTTAAAAAATATTGCAAAACATACAGGTGTGAATTTCAGCAAAGACTTCTGGATTTGGTTCCTAGAACACAGTATATTCAGAAGACAGGGAAAGGTGTATATAAAAATGACAACTATTTTTGTTCTGTCATGTATATATAGGTCAGTCACCAAGGGAAAAATACTGTAGTTCAGCAAAAGAAAGTAGACATGCTATGTTTTGTTATATTGGCTTATTCCTGCAACACACCTAAAAAGGTGCTGAGACAGTGAAACCAGTTAAAAATATTGTTCAAGATCTGACATACTGTTAAGTCCAGTTAAACCTTCTGAGAGGCAGGGAGATTAGCTAAAGAGACCCAGGAAAGTCTTTCTAGTGCCTACTGGCTCCATTGTCGACCACAAGATCACTCATGACTGATGCTTCATTTAGTCATCGGTGAGACAAAGAGGGCATTTCCACTCATTCCAGGTTTGACCTTCTGTTCTGTTCAGATGGATCAATATCACCAATGCCACGTGAAGCTGAGATGCATGAAAAATGGAAGCTTGGCTCAATTGTTTTGAAGAAATATTTTTTCCAGCTACAGATCTTTTCTGTTGGCTGGCTCAAGTGTTCTGGCTTCACCGGTTGGTTGGCTGTGCATGAAAACAGATGTCACATGTTTTGCTATCAAGTTTAACCACAAGTTATTCTTCTCAAAACTAAGAAAGTTTTGAACATCTCAATACTAGCTTATTATTAGTCTCAAATATGGATCTTTTGGAAATCTTTTTGAAACAAAACACGTATAGTTCTTAGCAAGCACTTCAAGTGACCCCAAATACGGAAGAAATAATTGGTCCACCACGTCAGATGTCTTTCTGTAGTGTTATCATTCACCACAAGATAATTCAAAAGCTGTGAGGAGAAAGTGAAGTATTAAGCATTTTCTAATACATTTTCAGATAAAAATATGTGGGTTGTACCACTGCTGCTGGATTTACAAGTTGTAAACGTGAAAGGAAAAACTAGATCCAGACTTCACCAAGTTCCGCAGCTGAATTTCTAACAGCTGTTTACATGGTTTATATATGTAAAATCTCCACAAGTCTCAGTTCATACTACAATGGAGGTATTGAAAACTATGCTTTCTGAGAAGGTGCCCACTTACATCACGATGATCCATAGCAGCCCCTGCAGAACTGGCCAGGACCCAGAAACAAGCATTTGAATTAGCGGGGAATTTATAAAATAGTCATAGCATTTTGGATACATAGCATTGAAACTACACTAAGCACTAGACACTAGATTTTCACTAGATACTAGATTTTCATTAAACAGAAGTTCAAGAAGTTTGAAATTCTGAGTAAATCCTATATGGTATTTGTAGGAGATATCTGTACCTGGAATCTTCGCATGTCTCGTGGGTTGCCTGCATTCTTCAAACAGTTCTGATTGCACTTGAGGAAAAACTTTAGAAAGAATCTATGAAAATACAAAATTGAAATCTATTAGTTTCATCAAACTGTAAATCCAATTTTTAAAAGTTTAATTCAATCCCATGGTAGTTATACATAAAAGAATCCTGCTAGTAAACTACTACTTTCTTATTAGTTAATGTATGTATTTTAAATAGTGAGACCTCTGTCATAAGCAGAACATTATTGCCAGGGAAAGGTAATTTCATATTTTTAATTTTTCAACAACTACAAATATATTGACTTCAGGCCATATCTTAGCTTGATGTGGGAAAGTCGATTTCAATGATTCATTGACTTCAAAGGCAATGACTAACATCAGATGAAAATTTGTTTCTATTTTTTAAAATGTTTTTTGTTTTTTTCACAACTTACATTAGCAGTAATGACCTCTATCCCAAAAAATTCTAAGGTAACGAAGGATCAGTCTTCCAAAAAAGCTCTTGGCTTTGCCTCTAGCTTGGCAGTTCTAGCTATGCAAAGGGACTCGGTCCAATCCTGCTGACTCCAGTGAGGCTCAGCTGTGGATCTGGCCCGAAGAAAGGCCCTGTTTGAGTCATGTTTTTTTAAAAGGTAAGGAACGCGGAGGATTAGACCCTGTTTTACGACCTCTCCAAGCTGTGCCAGCCTTTAGCTGTAAAAAGTAACTCTACCTGTGCACAGAAATCCAGCTGATTTTTGCTGTGAGGCAATTAGCAATTATTTAGGACTAAACTGTACCATTGAGGCATCTCCCAGCAAACCATTCTGTAGCAATACTGCCTCACGGGAACACAGCAAGCACTTAGGAGAAGGGGAAAAGCATGAAAGGGTGCAGACCCGCTGCACTCCTGCACAGGCTGCTGAGTACATGCTGTGGGGTGGTGGTTCCACTCTCATTCCTTTACTCCTCGCTCTCAAAAATCACACGAAAAAGCATCAATTTTGTATCCATGCTAAGGCCTGCAAGTAGGCTGAGCCAGATTGTAGGAAGTCTCTAATTCCTCTCCTGGCATCAGAGGATGTCCACAGCCTAGCACCTCCTCTTCTCTTTTCATGGAGTTCTGATTTCATGTTTAATAATTATTTAAAAGCACTAAGGGTTTTGGTTTCGGGCTCATGATTTGCACCAAGTAACAAGCAAGGCTAGGGACTCCTTATCCGGAGTTTCTCAGAGGCACCAACCCATCATTTTGTGCTGTCCAACTTTATTCGTTTTGAATAGCAAGGTTAGGCAGAGCTTTTATATTTAGTCTATGAGCCATTATTACTTATTCACACCAATCTCTACAAATGACTATCTTAGCTATAAACACTTCGCAGAAATTTTCATGTGCAAATAATATTCCCGGCAGGAGGTATGCCAAGAAATTCTTTCTTTCATCAGTACCCAATACGGCCCTATTGGAGTTGAGAAGAAATCTCATAACAGTTGTGACACACCACACTGTCTTGCAAAACTTTGGGGTGTCTGGACAGGAACATCACAAATGACTGCTCCATACTTCAAACTGGTGCCTACAATCATGGCTCTTCTTTTAAGTTAAACCTTGTAAAGGACCCTAATATCAACATGGGGTACTAATGCTGAAGGAATGATCTCCCATATCTAACAGACAAGGGAGATGACTAGTTTTACTTCTATTGAGCATAGATAAGTCAGCGCTGTCAATTCAGCTATCCCAAAACCTGCAAACTGTTTCCAGCTGTTTAGCTGAACGAGAGCTGGAGTTCCATTGCGGCTGACAGAATCTCCTCCCTTGCACTTGGGTTTTCTGCACACCATTGCAGGAATGCCACCAACAGTTTCAAACATCCCATAAAACTGCATTTGTGTTAGCCACACTTTCATTCTAATTTTATCTGCCTTGGGTTGTTTATTATTTTTTAGATACTTGCGAGTTCCGGAGACCGACTCATCAACTGAGGACTGCCTAAGCACAACAGCATTTCTGTTCCACCTCGGGTCTTTCTCCCACACCTGTTATGAGGCAGCCCTGATGCTGAGTCTGCCCTGCCCTGTGCCCACCACACACCATGGGAGCCTTCAGCCTCAGTGCTCCCAGTGCCACAGCCATGCTGACAAGGAACATCTCCACTTTCTTTTCTGATCTCAGATGGGTGTTGTGAAGCTTTCTGAGCTAATGTTTGTGAATTGCTCTGAAATTCTTAAATGAACTGTGCATGGAGAATGCTGAGTATTATTCCTAGTGGATTTTTTTCTTAACTTGAAGCATTCAAGATGAGTTGTTTCTACACAGAGTGCTCACAACCCGTCCAAAAAGGTTCATTAAGCACTCCTTCACTAACATTACCTGGAACCCATATTTGTTCAATTATTTGTTGAAAAACAAAACACACTTGGTGGAATTAGATGCCTTTACCACGAAGAACCTGAGCACTGAGCTAAGCATTGAAGCCACAACACTGGGGTGAACACAAGCAACGTTCACATCCCAGCTCTGTGCATCCCTTGATACCAAGACCTTTTTGTTCTTTGCAATCCATGTTTTCAGCAAATCTGTGGAGCGCAGGTGGCACTGAGACAAGATTTTCAGAGGAAGACAACATAAGTCAAAAATCACGTTCCCAGGCAGAGCATTTCTCACGCTGTCCAGGCAAAGAAAACTGACTTGATTTTTCTTCTCATCTGACCAACGAGAATCAGAAATGGACGATCCCTGCAGAAGAGAGCAGGTACTGTCCTCAGCGAAGCTTGCAGACTTGAGGCAAGAGCTCTGCCACACACTGAGAAGTCAGCAGCTGGATTTGAGCTCAGTTTGGCTGTGTCTCAAACCCAGTTTCTATAATAGAAAGGCAAGCCTTTCTAGATTTACCTCTCCATGCTACACTTTGTATTGTATCCACAAGTGTTGTCTTTACAATAAACACAGGCTTGCAGAATAGTCTTCCTAGGCATATCAATCTGTTCCTAAAATACTGATATGGAAAAAAATGCAGTCTTTGTGATGCTCCTCTCCTCCAATTTTTTTCACATGGCTAGAAAAGGACTGCTACCACCTTAATTAAAATGTATTGCCTACCACAAGACTTCACTATTTTAAGATAAAATTTACATCTTTTATTAACTCACCTCACCTATACACTTAGCTCACAATGCCTCTCAACGCCCATCTGCCATCCGCGTACAGTAAGTCACTTGATATTCCACCCACCAATTTTTCCTAACAACCACTGTGCAATTAAACTCAACACGTTCTGTTGCGAGGTAAATTAGGCACACCTGCGGCCAGACTTCATTTGAACTGCATCAGAAAAGGACCTAACAAGGTGAGAGCGTACCACAAAGTTATAGTCCTGTCAAGCAATTAGGTTTTCACTTCTGGGACATCCGCACAGTGCAATTATGCTACACATTACAACCTGGCTAATCTTCTGAACAAATGTCATGTCTCAGAGAAGCTAGTAAAAGCAGTTCATCTGCAAATGTGTCTGCTCTTAAGCCTCCACCTTATGCACATAACAACCTACAGGAGACTTTTTTTTGTGATATGAAAGATCTTTTTTCCATGGGAGATTTTTAAATCCCTGCAAGTGCCTTTTCATCCTTTTCACCTCTTCTTAACCTTTTTGAGAGGAGGTGTTGTAGCAAATAGACTAGAAAGACTTCTGTACTTGAATTTCAACACTGAGCAAGCAAGAAAACACTTGATATTATGAGTACGACTGGTGCCTTTGGTTTGCTTTGATTCAAATACTGTTTGGCTAAAAAAATATTTGTTGCAGAAAAACACCTACTACAAACCATAGAAACTTCGTTATTAAAGTATATCTCCAAACAGAAATTTCATTTATCAGTTGGAAGCAAATGCATCATTCTTTTTACTTCACACGCTGTGTACGAATGTCCTGATCTCAGCATCCTAAACCAAAATCGGCACTGACAACACGAGCACCCAGACCACGGCTAAGGAAGAAAGCTCCAATGCACAGTTATGCAGAGCTTCCACCCCTTTGTTAGATGAGACCTCCCCAACTTCTGACTCAGAAAGGACAGAAGACGCAGCAATCTGACAGCTTTGCTGGCGCAAGTTTTACTCCAATAATTCTGTTTCGCTTCTGTCTGTATTTCAGGTACGCAGTTTGCTTGTTCAATTAAACCTTCAGATAACATATGACTATACCACAAAGCACAGAATTGTTAAGATATGACAAGCTCGCTCTACTTCCATGAGTAAAAAACCCGAGGTTTGTATCCTTATCCAAGATTCTGAAGTTCTCTGGAACAAGAGCTGTCCACAGGGGCACAATGCTGCTCCAGGGTGGGGGCAAGTGAGAGCAGGGGAAGGGAAGGCGTTTGAAGTCAGATGGTAATTCTCATCCTTCACTCTATTACCATTTAATTGGCTTTTTCCTAAGAAATATCTGACAACCACTTTGCATATCTCTTTTCTAGAGCCTAGTAAACAAAGGATTTAATACTCTTGTTATGAAAGGAAAAATCTTTCCTCTGTCAGAAAAT
>JAOWBP010003659.1:30835362-30837862 GCA_028571105.1 Tragopan temminckii
CACCTCGGTGGGAAAATGGCACAATGCGCCTGGAGTGAGGTTCTCTTTAAACTCCACTCCAATGCATTGTTTATGAAAACAAGGCTATTAGGTATATTAATAATTTGATAAATAGGGATTTTCCTTTAATTATTCATGAAGAACATTTGGCAACACTAAAATTATATTCGCAGAACAGGTTTATAAACCAGCTAATTATAAATTAAGTATGCAAGAGAAAATTGCTAACCTTGAAATTAAAATATTTTATGATTCCGCAATTACAAATAGGCAGAGAATTATCAAAACCCCCGCGTGAGAGCGGAGCGCCGCATAAATATACAGATGGCATAAGGTACGCCACCAAAGTGACAGCAGAGAAAACGTGCAAAGAGAAGTGTTTTCCGAGCAGCCCCCCAGCTGATAGATGTGCCGGGCTTCCTGACATCGCCACTTGGGCTTGTCTTGCCGGCGCGCAACTTTCAAAGAGGACGATCTACAAATAATAAGGAGCTACACAGAGCAGTCATGTTAGCATCCTCGCAAACAACGCCGCCTTCCTCCACGGAGACAACGCCACCGTGTCAGCTCCATTTTTTGTGAAAACGCTGAGGCAGAAATAGATGAACGTCCACGGCACGAGGTGCCTCCGCACGCCTGCCAAATGCTGCGGGGCGCTATTTGTCACGCGGGGCGGGGGGCCCACGGCAGGTTGGAGGGCTCGGAGGGCTCGGCAGGGTGCTGACCCCCCGCCAGAGGGCCCCAGCCCACCCCCGGAGGAGCCGCGCACCGCACGCCACCCGCGCTGGGTGGGGGGAGGCAGCGCTGCCTGCAGCACAGTCCCCATTTGGGCTGTCATGGCGCAACTGTTGACAGCGATCGCTGCTGCGGCCCATGTGCCGCAAGTTTTAGAGCCTGTATCTGCTAGTTCTGCCTCCGAGCAAAAAAATAATCCTCCGTGTGAAGTTCTAACCTGAAACATACACCCCAGTGTTCCTTTCTGTTCTCTGTGCAGCTCACTTACACCATGACGTTGCCCGAAAGTCACCCATTAGCTCAACAGAATGTACCCATCTAGGATGAAAATGCTCCTCATCCCGGAATTTTGAGACATTCTTTTGTAATTATTTCTAATTTTTGAACTCTGAAAGGTGATCTATAGGGGGAAAAGAAAAAAGAAAAAAAAAGCCTGGCGCTCTGGGAAGCTGTATACATGCTAACCATGCAGTGTCTCAGGTCACAGGGAGAACTTTATCACGCCACCTCCTGAATCAGAAAGAAAAATGAGCAAAACCCACCAAGGTGCATGTTTTGTTATGAAGAGTCTTGACTTTCCCAAGAGTAAAAAGCCCCATTAATTGCTCATGTAACAGAGAAAACAGCATAGGTCGCACTTTAATACACAAGCATTTATCCTGACACTCTGAGACACAGCTGCAGGTCAGGAATCCAACCAATCCTGAGAGATCACTGGGAACTAAGATAATGAAAATTTTTTCATGTATAAAATCCTTAATCAAAATGCTAGTGGTGTCATCTTGTAGCGCAGACACTCCAACTTAAAATTAATATACAACAGAACCTTTAGCAAAATGAACATCCCCCTGCTTGTACAGTACATGCGTTCTTGAACCAAAGCACAGAATAAGAGCCCAGGCTACCACAGCTCGACGCTACAGTTGTACCAAAAGCCCACTCTTATGGCTGGGTGCTACGCAGAGGCAATCACCACCAAATTCACCAGACTCCCCATTTTTGGGTTATTTTTTTTTAACCTCAAGGGTGTCCCAAATCAGAAGACAAAGTAGTAGCAAAAAATGATGCAGACTTGATACATACGCTCTGATCCTCCAAAATATTTCCAAATTAAAACGGCTGTAAAATCTCCCTGACCGCCTGCTCTGGCTCCCTGTCTGGACCCACGTAAATAGGAATGTTGTTATTATTCAGAAGGAATATTTACTATCTGATAGGATACATTCAGGGTTTTTTATTATTATTATTATTTTTTTACCTTTGGGACATTCCACAGATGCTAAGCAACTTCCCCTAACAATATTTAAATTGCCTTACAAAGCTTCTCTAAATATTTGCTGTGTATTTAGCATGCCTAAGATTTGCCAGTTATCCCAAAGTCTTTTTGCTGTAAATTGCAATTTTACAACTTCATGCCTGTGATATATTTTGACAAAGCTCTGCTGACACTCTCTATTGGCCTCCAAAGACAAAATAGCTGATACTCCATGAGCCACCAGAGAACTCTCAATTTGTTGTGAGACGGGCTGCTACTTTGCCATCCTCAATCTGCATGGAGAAAGATTAAACATTCAATTTGTTACTTGATAGGCCACAAGGTTCACCACTTACCATACAAATGGAAAACATTACTGTCATTCCTCAACTTGCTTGCCTGAGTATTTTATTATTTGTAATATTTACTTCAGGGAAATTATGATTCATGTCATATTTATCTTCATGAAAAATGAGCATCTAAATGGAAATCACCTTTTGAATGTACCGG
>JAOWBP010003659.1:30847862-30855387 GCA_028571105.1 Tragopan temminckii
TCATTGCCTTGGCCAGGAAATGGGGGAAGCAGACCCCACTGGTGACAGGTGGGCAGCAGGGCTGACATGTGGCACCTGGACGCTCCCAGAGGTTCATTTGGTCAACACGTGTGGTTGTGGGTCCGGGTGGCTCCCTGTGGGTCCTATACAGCACAGCCACCACGAATGCAGCAATAACCCACCTATGTGATGCTCCATGCTGGATGGATGCTCACTAACCTCTTGCACATTGCTGCAACGAGGTCTGATCCCCCACCATTAATATCAACAGGATTTTTTGCCACCAATATAAGTTACTGTGGGACCTAAAGCCAAGAGTTAGTGCTTCAAGTTTTACATAGATGCAATGAACACCTGATAGCGTAAGCAAATGCAGCTTTACTGAAATGGATGGACTTGCACATGCTTCTTAATGTTTTACACGCATTGACATCAATGTTGTAATTTCATAGTGTTACGTAAAATACATTATTGTAACATTTGTGAAAAATACATTGCGGAAATTCCATGCAAAGAAGTTATTTCCCATTTGCTTCAATGAAAACACAGCTCCATTTACAGATAACGTGAAACCCGTGTTCTAATAAGAGGTTCATCTTTAATTATTCATGGTTACACTTATTGGTATCCGGCATTGCACTTAGCAGCAAGGCAGATACCTGTATGGTGCCAGAGCCTCAGCGTGTGCCCAGGGACATGGGCAGGACCTCGGGAGCTGCTGCCCTGCTGTGTCACCTCCAGCTGCCACCACCAAGTGCCTGCAGCCCACCCGTCCTGCAGACCAACAGTGTCTGTGCTCAAGGACACGCTGCTGTCTTCGTGGTGCACACAGCACCTGCTTGTCTCAGCAGTGGGGTCTGGATTAGGGCAAGGGGCTTGCACCAGGCACCCTGATAATAAAACAGTCTCGGTTTGCTCTCTGTCTGCTTGCTACAGCTTCAGCTAAAAATTAGGCAGAGTAAACGTCTCTCAATGGAATATATCTTAAACCAACTTTTAATTCTTGTTTATCAAAACATATACAAATTCTATCACTAGAGCAACACAGGAGATTGGTAGCTGTGTGCTCCGGGAGTGCTCCGTTTCTAGAAATGCATTTTGAGACATCACTCAAGAACTGGAGGGTTCCAGTGGGGCTCTACTAGAGCAGGGTCAGGCCCCAACAGCAGGCCCACCAGCCACACTGCTGACATGGCCAAAGCATCTCCTGACCCCAGGACGTCCCCTTCTGCAAGGCACTTCTGTGGGATTAGTGTGCCCGGAGTGCAGCCCATCCCTGTCCACACCACATTCCTGCCCTACACGATGGGTCAGAGGGGGAGAGGTTCCATGGCACTGCCAGAAAAGCCATGCTCCACACCCATGAGGGAACTCAAATAGCTGCGATGTATCCGGAGGGAACATCTGGGCCATTGTGAGCAACTTACATCCATTTACTTAATTGCAATCTTCAATGAAATTGTCCGTCATAAAAGATGCCACAAGAATTCTGATTTTAACTGTCTATCTGAACACGTTGCCGCGAACACTCTCATCGTTTGTCTTAATTTTATTTCACTATCACTAACTGTAGGCCCTACTTCAGAAATATTTTGAATTTAGTTTTAATTGTACGGCTTTCAACTCACGCAACATTTCTCTTTGTGTTGAAAGCATCACGGTGATTTATCCTCATTATTGTGTAAATAGGTTTCGGCAGTTCTCAGTAAATAAAACAAAGAGTGACAGGAGGAGAAGGGGGAATTTGCTTTCCTACCAATTAGAGTAGCCTTAGGCAGTACTTTTAAGAGGAGATAAATCCTGCAAATCACTAAAATGATCCTGTCACATGCACCAAATATTAAAATCACACAGCGGCGCACTTCATACAGTTTGCTTTGGTTTAATGAGTTGGGGTGGGCTCTGTCATGAGGTTTGCATCTCGCAGTTGGGGACTGTTGATTGACAGTGAAGATCATGCCCAACTGCAGCTTTCTAACCAGTAGGGCCAGATGGAAAATCACAATTCATGTTTAATATGCAGTTTTTCAGCTAACGAAAATTCCCAAATTGTCTCCTCACCTCCTACCTGAAAAAAATTTCCCATAATAAATGCAAAATATGCCTCATATTAGCCAAGAGTAGTTTTTGCCCCTTCCAGCAAGTTATTAAAAAAATCCTGTATGAGTGATCCCTATTAAGTGAACAACCTGTTAGCTTCTTCAATTATTCAAGTAATCAGAGATTAAGTTTCTGAAACATCTGTTGTCACACTTTGACACCGCTAAAAGCGGCGCATCAGGACGCAGGTAGGATTACCAAAGGAGGGGACACTCTCCAACTACCAACCATTAAACAAATGCTTCCTTCTATGACATTCTCTATGCAATACAACAGCGCCGTCAGTTTCCCATGGCACGGTGTGATGGTGCCAGTGCTCATCTCAGATTTGTGGAGGAGAAAGTGATGGGGTGAGGTCTGCAAGGGCATCTCTGGGCACAGAAACCAAGCGTGCCGATACAGAGTAATACATGCAGAAACGAGATGGCTAATTGCAAGCCTTTAATGATGAGCGGGACAGAGCAGACACACTGCACGGTGCCGGAGGAGCCCTTATAACTCACAGCCTTGCTGTTACACCTCGTAGTGTCCTATTTTCAATTATTATCTCCCCCTGCACTGTTCTCCCACAGTCAAGTTTTACACTCTGACATTTATACTTAGTATATTGAGCAATGATTGTTACCTTGTTACGGCATTTTTTGTGCAATGCTTTATGAGAGTGGAACTAAATGTATGACAGGAACCCCAGTAACCTGAGACCCTGGGTCAGTAATGTATTAAAACAAAACAAGACACACATGGCTTTGGCACAGCAAGAAATCATGCAGGAATGGGGACTCGGACAGGCTGAGATAAAGAAGCCCACCTAACAGCTGCAATTATAGTCTTCGTTATACGAGTCAATCCATTACTGCATATAGGCTTGGCAAATTACCATAAACACCAAAACAGAACAGCGACGTAATTTTGCTTTGCGTTGGACACTTTGGAAGTCGGTATGTCTAAGTGTATCAGTAAATACTAATTAATTAATCAGCCTTGTTGTTGATATAATGATTATGATCTTTTTTTAATTTGAAAACTTCCTCCAACTAAACAACTGGCAAATTATGATTACAGCGGTTAGGGGATAAAGTCATTGATTTGCATTCTCATTTGAAATGGAGCGGCGCATCAATTTGTAAATGTCCCAGAATAAATAGAAGTTCTTCATTACTCCTTTCACTAATGTATATCTGCAAATTAAAGATGAGCTTTACATTAAATGAACGCCCACTGTCAACTACCCACCAGTTAACAAACACTGGTGCGATCTTTTCATCGTCTTGATTTAGAAGTATTAAATTACACAATTGTATTTTATCGCTTTCTTATATGTAAAATCTCTTCTACTCAGCATACAGGATGGAGAATGATGGTTAACATTACCTCATTTGTGTTTTATATTCCCTGAAAAGTACATAGTACCGTGACTTCCACAGGGCACGTCTTCCTAACCTTGTCGTTTATTAAGTCAGTGTCTTATCAACCTCTTTGCAGACACTTCCCCACCACACTTATGAGTTCTGATGTTAACAGTCCGGCCCCTCTGTGCAGTGGAATTACCACTGCATTACTATCTTTAGTGAGAGTAGAGCACAGAGAGACCAACATGAGCACGGCAGGACGGGTATGGGAGAGATGCACTCCATCACCACCAGCTTCACCTACCAGCAGTAACTTCCTATACCCCTACACAATGTCCCTAAGGCCCTATTTAGGCCATGTTTTGTATTTTCCAAGGTTTTCCTTTGCCCCACCTCCCAGTTATTCTGCATGACCAGAAGCGTTCTCAGCTTTTCATAGCACAGCCCACAAAGCCTGCCCTGCTGATGTCAGATGCAGTGAGCGCTCAGCACACCTAAAATAAAGCTCCAGGTGTCTGAAGCAGTGAACCAGGCAGAGAAAGATGCTGCAGCACTGAAAAACTGGGCATGACTTGTTCAATATGACACAGAAACTATGTGACAGAAACAGACATCCAAACTGTAGCTGAGACTTAATTCCTTGGGTCAGCAGGACCCAACAACAGGACTAACACCTTCCTGCCTCAAACATGAGCTGTTGTCTGACCTCAGTGAGAAACCAGAGGTGCTGTGGGTTCCAGCCCTAGCAAGGGCCGCATCCAAGAGCAGCCATCACGCAAATGAAGACCCTAACAGATTTTGTCTCCATGTGTTCATAAAGAAGGTAAAATTAAGGTTTCAACAGACGACTGACAAATCCTCAATGGTCAGCGTGCGAATTTTCCACCTTAGCATTCTTTAATACATCCCTTGGTGTAATTTCCTGCTCTCAATATAGAAAGGTGGGAATGTGGCCGCCTAGAGCCAGAGAAATCCTTTCCATGACCCACAGAAGAATGTTCCAGGAGCCTCCACCCCAGTGGGCTCCAGCCCACCCTGAGTGCTGACACAGGAGCACTGTCTGTGGTAGCCCAGCACTTCTCCCATGACAACTTAGTCTAATTGAGTGGGACAAATTATCTTACAATGGACTCTGTGCAACAGCAGCAGGGCTAAATCTATACTCCAGCTAACTCCGAACACATAATTTAGCCATAAGAGACTAGCAATGTCAGTGGTTTCAAAAACTATTTGCTAAAAGCAGAATAAAATTAAGACTCCAAATGCTGATTTCAGATCCAGCAAGAGGCACAGTGTGTCTATAACATGTGAGTTTAGAGACAGAATTACGTTATTCTTCTTCCACAGCTTCTTGTGTTTCTTTCTGGTGCCTCCGCTCCCTAGCTTGAGCCCATGGTGCCGTGCTCCCATGTGGGATCAGGCTCAGGAGGGGTTCATGCAGCCGGATGGCACCGAGGAGAGGGCAGACCCTTTGCCCTCACTTCCTGCAACCCAGTGCCAGATAGGAATAAACACAGACCCAGCATTTCAACTCACTCTTGGCTTTCCTCCTAGCATAAAACATCCAGCTTCATTGTCTAAGCTAGCCCTGTTGGTAGATGTACGATGTCAGAGGATACTTAGCCTGATTTATTATTATACCTTTGAGTATCCCCATGTCTTTTAAGAAGATATCTTTTTGAAGTTAAATAAAAACTTGAGAAATTCAAATGAAGTACTTCAAAACACAAGTGCTGATTTTGCTGGCTGCATCTAACTCATCATTTTTAATAGAAGGAGGTAGTGGGCACTAATGAGCAACTAACATTTGCCATCAGATCTGACACTTCACCACAGTTTAATCTGGTTTTTGTTGTTGTTGTTTCTTTTTTAATTTCTTACGTGTGAGGAATACATTGGGAAAGGCTTCTTCCTTCAGGTAGAAGATACAAATGTTAGCACATTCCTCCACAGGGAGACTTGGAGCGTTCTGCATTGACGTCTCCTTCTATCCCAACCACACACACTATAGTGGGGCAAATAATTAAAAGATAATCACGGTATTACTCCTTGTGCTGCTCACACTGCCACTGACAGCTACTACAAAGCCTGCAATCACCGCTGTCTTAAAGCAGATCACTGCACAGAGTCCAAGAAGAAGCTCCAGTTGGCCATGAGTAGCTTATCATCACTTCAGCATTGACACTTTATTTGCATGTATTAAACTGCATGGAACGCGCTGCTTTACACACTCTAGACAGCACAGACCTGGTCCTCCAAAGGCACGGTGCTGACCACAACGCTAATTCCAGAACAGAAGTTGGCTGACCCCTGTGTTGTCCACAGCAAACCATCAAACTACTTCATTTTATCCATACTTTTTGGATCAGTTGTTCCCCATCTCGTTTCAGAAAGAATGCTAATCTGTGACAAAAATCACTCTGAACTATAGGGCAAGAGCCACGCGTTTGTCCTGGCGGTGTTTGAATGGCATCCCTAGAGGGGCCCTGGAGATGGGCTGCGGGCACAGGGAGGTGGCCATGCTGCTGAGCTCTGTCGGGACACGATATCCTGCTGCTTACGTTCTTCCTACAGAACAGTTCAATTTGAACGATGTAGTTTTTAAATTCCTGGCCTACTTTCTCAGCAGCACGCGCTGGACGGTATTTATGAGCTCCGAGCGCTTCTCTCCAGCCCTGCCCTCATCCACCAAAGCCATTGTCATTGGGTTTAGGCCTCAACCACAGCGAGCCTCTTTTCTGTCTGTCTTTTTTGAGCTGCAGGCCTGCATAAAGCAAACCTGCAGGTGTTCACCTGGATGGAGAGCACAGCAGTGCGAAGCAGAGCCAGAAGTCTCCCTGCTTCTGCCTTGTGCACTGTCATCTCTTTATTAATTCAATACCTCGACATCCAAATGTTGTGCAGAATTCAGGATTGATTCCTACGCTGATTTCCACAATATGATTTACATAGTAGCTGAGTGTAAATTTAAAATAATTCGGACTGAATGATCCTTACTAGAATAGATGGCCTCAAGAAAAGCATGGAGAATAAAAGCAGCTTTAGTCAGAATCTAAGCAATTTGCTGCCAAATACAAGCAGCATTTCCCCAGATTATAATTTACACTGTATTAACTGTCAAGAGTACTTTTGAGAAATATAGATAACAATTCAGATGCAATCGATAGGGAGTGACAGTTGATTTTAAAGCTTAATGCAAGACAAGAAAGAAATGACTGGGGTATCAGCTCTGGAAGAATAAATTTGTTTTGTATTTGATTTTTGTGTTAAATTTATTACTACCAAGAACAGCTCTCTTTCAATAATATTAAGAACAAGATTGTGAAATTGCAACATGTTTGTCTCCCACAGTTTTCACAGCATATCCAATATAAAATGATGCCCCTTCTCAGTACTATAAATAGATCAAATTAAACCGCTATCTATATTCTTTTTCTATCTGCTCTGTTTAAGTAAAGTGCAAAAAAAACCTCCACAACCCCCTCAACATTTTGTAATGACCGTTCTGGTGCGCCGTAATTCCCAACACTCATCGCGGAGTCGGGAGGACGCGGTCACCCCACGCAATGCTGCCTGCATTGATCATCACCCACCTTTATTTTCATGTTATTTACACCCTCGTGTCACACGAGCACGCACACGCGCTGCATTTTTTTCCAGGGAGATGTCAAGGCACTACCAGCAAAAAACCTTCAAGCAGAAGCTCAGGCACGTGATGGAGAAGGGTTGATATATCCTTGTCATAGTCAATAGAAGCTTTTTTCAATTCTGTCAAAACGTCCAGTGTATATAATCTCGGATTTTGATGCTGCTTCTCAGCAACACCACGAGAAACTTACTTGACAAATACCAGCAAAAAGAATTTCCCTTCTCGCCCAACTCTATTACGGCACTGATTCCGTGGCTGCAGCTGGGGTTGCCGCTGAGCAGCAGCGCGCTCTCAAAAATCCACCAGCGTGGCCAGAAATGAAATGATGAAACTTGCCACAGTTCAAACTTATCCATACTTCTCACTTATGACATGATTGATTTTCCTTCAGAGCTCTCAAATACGGGATTGTCTTCCTACTTCCCCC